>ML791404.1:106483-135010 GCA_009831015.1 Picea engelmannii
CCTATGCTCATAGTTTTATTTAGTTTTTGTTTAATTCTTGTTAATAGTTTAGTTGTTTTCTTTCTAACCTTTTACCATACAGCTGTCATGACTAGCAGAGCCCAACTAGGCATGTAAGCACTCACTTTTTGCTCACACATTGATGAAAAGAGTGCAAACAATTAGTATTAGTAGTGATTGAAAGATGATTGTATGTCGAGTCTTTTACTGCATCCAGAGGTCGCCCAACACTATTTGACATAGAAACTGGTTGTCTTTCAATTCTGTTACAACTTTGGCATAAAACGTTTTGTAATTTTAGAATGTTGATTCAAACTCGCATACAGTTTCTCATGTTCGTTGGTATCCAATTTCATAATTTTCTTCTGATTTTATTAAGGCATGGAGCAATATTTGGCATCACTTCCAAACATTGCAGACCTTTTTGTGGGCTGCCATGTCTGCCACGCTACAACGAAAGATATATTATGATGCGATCTACAACATTTGATACACTTGCCAGACCTGTGCTATTGGAAGAAGTTATGTACTTCAACAGAGGAATATTTTTCATCTAGCTCGGATGTCCCTTCCAATTTACCATAATAAAATGAAGAAGTTCAACATAGAAATCTTCAGGCAGGATTTTCAACCAAACACATGATCGAATACATGGAGAATAACAGTCAGAACATACTTGAATTTTTTTTTTGTCTCAGTTTTTGTTGCCTAACAAGATTTGTTTCCCCAAAGATGACGTCACATAAAACGACTCCCTCGAATTTGACTTGGGCCCGAATCACATTTATAAGTTGTCTCGGATGTCAATGGTTAGGAACATTACAAGGAAGGAACCTTAAACCCTAAGTTTTCGACGACATAGGGAAATTAACACTTAACAAAGAATGGAATGTTGAATAAGCAGCCAATGCAGGCAGGCCATATCTAGAAGAGACAAGCTATTCAAAAATATGGGACAGATCTAGTTGGCAACACCAATGATGTCCAAGACCCGAAATTGATATTCAACTCGTTGTTTTTTATGAATCAATCATTTGATCGTCAAGAAGACTGTCCACAAGCTTCAGTATTGTACATATTTGTTTTTGGTTAGCGGCAATACAAATTGCAGTCATTGTGGCAAATAATCTCAGTTTTATTTTGTAACCCATATTATTTGAATATAGAATATTTGCGGTTTTTTTTAATGGTATTTTCCAATCTTTGGTATTTATTTTCATTTTATTTTGTACCTTATTTTTGTGTGTCATTAAACATGGACGACAAGATTTTCTTTCTGCTGCCCAGTACTTCGATTTAAATAAAGGCTACTCTATTCGTTCCTTACATTTTACATGGAAGAATAATTTTTCATAGGCCATACTTATGTGGCTCCTGCCCTATACTTAAAGAAATAAATTGGAGGACCCGTCCTACTTTCATTCTTTGGTTCTCGTAAATAGAATGAATTAATGACTATTACAACAATTCAACTCAAGTGTTGACGTCATGTTCCTGTTCAATATCTTTCATATATTTTAGCTTCTTCTATTTGATAATATCTGTGCATATAAAAACAATGTTGCGTCATATATATATAGCCAAAACTTAGCCAATTATTTCTCTTGGCCAAAACTTATTGGCATTATTTCTCTTGGCCAAAACTTAGCCAAAACTTAGCCAATTATCTAGCCATCGGGTCCTAGATTTGTGGTATCCAAAACCTATGTCCCCTGTTCCGTCATATACATCTTGCAACCAAAGAACTTGTGTGATTTTCAATTTGTGCTTTTACTAGTGAGAACTCACCAAGGGTTCGAAAAGATTGGCATTAATAAAGGAACAATAGATTTTCTTCTGTGAGATACTTATCCCTTTTCCCCTTTTCTTCTTCCCGTCTATTATCACTTTCTGGTTATATACTTAGTCTCCTTTCTATGATCACAGGTTCGAGGGTTGGCGGGCTGACATGTCTTCATCTCCATCTATATCCTCACATGACGAATCCAATCGACCGTTGTTCCTTTGCATACTTAGCCAATTTTATGGCCGCGGTTGCTGGGTTGGCACTTTCAAACTCTACTGCTTCTTATTTCGTTATATACATCTTGCACTAAAAAATTCCATGATTTCAACAAAATTTGTGAACCGAACAACATCCTGCAAATTGGGAGATGATTTACATTTGAACCAGAAATAATCTATTAATATATATTAATATGAATACTATTGGAATAAATATAAAAAATTTCTCTTGGCCAATACTTAGCCAATTATATGGCCACTAGGTCCCAAGTTTGCGGTATCCAACACTTATGTCCCCTATTCTGTCATATACATCTTGCAGCCAAAGAACTTCCATGATCTGCAATTTATGATTTTACTAGTGAGAACCCACCAGGGGTTCGAAAAGATTGGCATTAATAAACGTAAAGTAGATTTTCTACTATGAGATACTCAGCCCTTTTCCCCTTTTCTTCTTCCCGTTCATTATCGCTTTCTAGTTATATACTTAGTCGCCTTTCTATGATCGAGGGTTCCATGGTTGGAGGGATGACATATATTCATCTCCATCTATATCCTCATAGGACGAATCGACCGACCATTGTTCCTTTACATACTTAGCCAATTTAATGGCCACGGTTTCCGTGTTGGCGCTTATGAACTCGACTGCTTCTTGTTCCATTATATACATCTTGCACTCAAAAATTATGTGATCTATAATTCCACTGCGGATTCCTCGAACTCGCAAGATTCACTCTATGAGGGTTCACAAATGTCTCAAAGTATCTATCGCTTCTTTCCATCCCCACTAACTTCGCGTCCTTCCTAATATACATTAACTATGCTCGTACTAGTGATAATTGAACACACTGGTACGAAATAATTGGCACCCGGACCTCCGCCATATACAAATTGACTACTGGACTCCGACATCGTCCCCTCTTCCATGTTACACATTATGCATTCAAATGTTCTGAGCTATACAATTTGACTATTGGGGCCTCATGTCTTCTGGGGAGACCTTGTCACCCTATTTTGGATCCTCGCGTTGGCGGGTTCACAAAGGCTACAACTCCTAGTCATTGTTTCCTGTTCCGCCCATTCTCTTACTTATTTCCAAATATTCAACACCAAAGGTTTAATACTAAAATACCATCATGCAACAACTGTAAAGATCGTCATTATAAGAAAAAGTCTCGAGGACCAACCATCCCTACAGAACTTGTCCAGAAACATGTAAAGAAGATATTGCCAGGTAATGGAAAAGCTATTACAAATTTCAATATATTATCGAAAACAAGTCCGGGCCAACGTTTCCCTAGTCCATACTTGGAAACTTTTTTGATTGCGGGTTCCCAGATTGACGACCTCAAAATTGTGTTTCTAATCTTCCGCAACTTGCAAACAGTGCCCAGAGTTCCGCGATATACAATTTGTCCGTTGGAATGCCCCATCACGAGCCCAACTGTCCATCGGTTTTTTCCTTTCTATTGCTTATGAATTTCAACGAAATTTGTGAACCGAGCATGATCCTGCAAATTGGAAGATGATTTACATTTGGACCATAAATAATCTATTAATATATATTAATATGAATACTATTGGAATAAATATAAACAATTTCTCTTTTAATTTTTACTCTTTTCTCCCCCTCTATTATCCCTTTGTGGTTCTATATTTAGTCGCATCTATATGATCACAACCTCATGGATTCACTAATTGGAAACTCTTTATCTATATCTTCACACCATGAGCCCGATCAACCGCGGTCCCTTTCAATACTTAGCCAATTATCTGTTCATTGGGTCCCGAGTTTGCGGTATCCAACACTTATGTCCCCTGTTCCGTCAGAAACATCTTGCACCCAAAGAATTTCCGTGATCTGCAATTTATTATTTTACTAGTGAGAACTCACGAGGGATTCAAAACGATTGGCATTAATAAAAAAATAATAGATGTTCTTCTATGATATACTTATCCCTTTTCCCCTTTTCTTCTTTCCGTGTATTATCGCTTTCTAGTTATATACTTAGTCACCTTTCTATGATCGCGGGTTCCAGCGTTGGAGGGATGACATATCTTCATCTCCATCTATATCCTCACATGACGAATCCGACCGACCGCCCTTTATTTCCATGCTTAGCCAATTTTATGGCTGTGGTTGTTGGGTTGGAGCTTTGGAAATCTGTTTCTTCTTGTTCCATGATATACATCTTGCACTCAAAACTTTCGTGATCTACAATTCCACCGCAGACTCCTTAGTCCTTTTTCCCTTTTCTTCCTCCCGTGTATTATCGCTTTCTGGTTATATACTTAGTCTCCTTTCTATGATCACAGGTTCTAGCATTGGCAGGCTGACATATCTTCATCTCCATCTATATCCTTACATGACAAATCTGACCGACCGTTGTTCCTTTCCATACTTATCCAATTTTGTGGCTACAGTTGTCGGGTTGGCGCTTTTGAAATTTGCTTCTTCTTGTTCCATGATATACATCTTGCACTCAAAAATTCCATGATCTAGAATTCCACTGCGAACTCCTCGAAATCACAAGCTTCACTCTACCATGGTTCACAAATGTTTCAAAGTATTTGTCGCTACCTTCCATCCCCACTAACTTCCTGTCCTTCCTAACATACATTAATTATGCTCTTACTAGTGACAACTGAACATGCTGGTACGAAACAATTAGCACCCGATCCTCCACCATATACAAATTGACTACCGAATTCCAACATCGTCCCCTCTTTCGTGTTACATATTATGTATTCAAATGTTCCAAGTGATACAATTTCAACATCAGGGCCTCACGTCTTCTGGGGAGACCTTGTCACCCTATTTTGGATCCTCGTGTTCGCGGGTTCATGAAATCTCTAATTCCTAGTCACTATTTCCTGTTCCAGCCATCCTCGTACTTCTTTCCAAATATGAAACACCAAAGGTTTAATACTAAAATTCCATCATGCAACAACCGTAAGGATCGTCATTAATAATAAGAAGTATCGAGGACTAACCATCCCTACAGAACTTGTCTAGAAATATGCAAAGAAGATCTTGCTAGGTAATGGAAAAGCTATTACAAATTTCAATATATTAGCGAAAAACAAGTTTGGGCCAACGTTTCCCTATTCCATACTTGGACACTTTTTTGATTGCGGGTTCCCAAATTGACGGCCTCAAAATTGTGTTTAGAATCTTCCACAACTTTCAAATAGTGCACGGAGTTCTGTGATATACAATTTGTCCGCTGGAATGCTCCGTCACGAGCCCAGTTGTCCGCCGTTACTTTCAATACTTAGCCCCAAGTTGGATGTATCCCCATGACATTGTACATTTACTTTGTATCGAGTCCGCCCTTTCATTTGCCTATTTCATACTTAGACAATTTTTCGATTGTGGGTTCTCGGAATGGCGGGCTCAGGATTGTGTTTCCAATGTTCCATGACTAGCAAACAGTAACCAGAGTTCCATGATATACAGTTTTTTTGTAGGAATGCATCATCATGCTCTCTTCCATGTTACACGTTCTGCGGTCAACACTCCCGAGAGATACAATTTGACCCTCAGGCTCTCACCTCTGCTGGTTGTATCTTGTAGCCCTATTTCGAAGCGTCACCAACCGCTTTCGATAATTATCCATTCCTTACTTGATGTTCCCTATCCCCACCACCTTCCTACTTCTCTTTGGAAATGAAATTGGAAAGATTTCATGCTATCACTTCGTTGTGCATGAACCTTAAACATGTCATTAATGACCTAAAGGGTCTGTCGTATACAAATTGACTGCCAGATTCCCATATCATCCCCACTTTCATGGTACACATTTTTCATTCAAGTTTTGAGACATACAATTTGACTCTTGGGAAGTCATGTCTCCTGGGGAGCCATTGTCACCCTAATTTTGAAGCCCGTCCGACGACTTTCCATACTTTCCCATTTCATGGAATCTCTTTCGCGGTTCCTCGGGTTGGCAAGTTCATGAAATATCCAATTCTTAGGCACTGTTTACTGTGCCTGACCAAGGTTTAATGTTAATAGTTCATCATGAAACAACCATACAAGCCGCCATTAAAAAGAAAAAGCGTCGATGAGACAATGAAATTTAATTAAAGATCGACTTTTCAAATTTAAATTAATTTATCTTCTCTTATTTTCTCTTTTCTTCCCAGAGACATGCAGAAAAGATCTTGCCACACAATGGGATATATATTACAAGTATCAATATATTAGCGAAAATGAATCCACCCAACCGTTTCTCTATTCCATACTTGAGCCACTTTTTCGATTGCGGGTTCCCGGATAGGCGGGCTCACGTTTGCACCTCCATTGTTATGTGTCCTGCTAACATTACCCAGACTTCCATGATATATAAATTTCCCTCTGGACTTTCCTATCATACCCTCTTCGGTGTTATTCTTATTTCACTCAAAAACTTCTGAGACATACAATTTGACCCTCGCGCCATCACCTCCAACAGTTGTACCTTGTAAACCTATTTTGAATCCCACCCGACCGCTTTCGATAATTAGACACTCCTTAACTACTCTTTGCCATCCCCATGACCTTCGTACTTCTTTCTTAATATGCAATTAGTAACCTTTCATGATAACAACTCACCATGCATGAACTGTCAACATTGTCATTAATGAGCAAAACGTTCGAGGAGATCTCCCATTAATACACATTAAACCAAGATCTGCGGAGAGTTATATTGTCCATTCTGATTTTTCATCTCAAAGACGGGTCGTCACGTTGGCCCATTCAAGAAATATCCAATGCTTAATCGCTCATTGTCGTATCCTCCATGTTCACACTTCTATGTGTGCAATTACTAGTCTTTAATGTTAACATCGCATCATGCAACAACCGTTGAAATTGTCATTAATGAGTGAAATTCTCGAGGAGATCTCCCATTCACACACATTGGACCAAGATTTGAGAAACGTTATATTATCCCTTCCAAATATTCATTTCAATCATCGTCTGGAGAAAACAAACATTCTTGTAAACTTATGGCAGCAGGTCAACAACAATTTTGTGGATATACAGTGAATATCTTCGGACGTCAGGACTAGAACTTCCAGTGGTCTAGGGCATACTCTTACTAGTCATCTCGTTCCGCTTAGAACAAAGTGATTTGGGCCTCTGGAATCGCTTGTACAGGTTGTATCCCTGAGGTTTTTGACTATAAGGAGGTGGTCTCTTGGTGTGCCGAAAAGTATATTTCAAGCCAAAGAATTATTCTACTGTGCAACCATTCTCCTGTTTCTTTGTCACCTCAGGTCTTCTGCAAGATGTTAAAATTTTTGGAGCCAACATTGACCTTCATAGGACAAGTATGTAAGTAGTTCCTAGAAAAACATCATAAAGGGTTGGACATCTTAGCCGAGTTCCTCGAAGACCCGACAATAGTTCCCGAAGACACCAAAAATTTGTAGGTAAGTTCCTTTAGAAATTCGTTCCGGGAAATTGCTTGGCTATTAACAAGAATAACGGGACAGGAATCCATGAAAAGCATTTCCCATATAATTATTTATATTTTGTACCTCACAGTCAAGGAACAATTCATTTTCGATTGGGGCAAGCTAATTCCATTGAAATCTGTTCCCAACTGTCACAATTCAAAGAATCAAATAAATTTTATATGTCATCCTACTTGATTTTCACAATCGTGCATTGTTGTCCATTTCCAAAAATGTCTCTTTCCAAGAAAATAAATTGTGGATTCGACCCAGTAACATTTTGGTACTAGGCCTTGTGGAGGCACAAGGCCTCCCGTTGCTTTTATGAAGTTTTTAATGACTTTGTCTCAGTTTTCAAAGATTTATTGTAAGGGAAGGATGCTCCCTGGATGTCTGGCTAGGAAACCAAGTTTTTGAACAGGAAGGGGACACTTGAACAAAAGGAAAATCATAGTGTACTAATGGTCTTTGGCTCCAAGGAAAATCCTGCTTTCCTTTCATGCCACATCATGAGAAAGATGCTTGTTATAGAAATATCAAGGTAATACAACCACTGGTTGCATTTTTTCCATGACAAGAAAAAAAACTGTTCATTCCTCTGTCGTGGAAAGTTGGGGACTTTGTGTGCAGAAACGTCAACACGATTGATGAATTCACAAGAAATTTCAAGAACTTGAACCTAACATATGATGAAGGGATAAAATGGTTCGACCCTAATGGGATTTTTTGAGAACATTTACTAGCAGTTGGATTTAACAACTCTTTTACCCATAGACGCCTGACCGAAGACAAAGACAGTGACAACAACAATCCTTCTTCTGGCGATTGTGACGTAGATGCATTGCAAAGCGCGACTGAATTGTACAGACAACAAGGAAAAATATCTGATGAGAAGAGTGTCTAGTCCCCCACGAGCACTCCCAAGAGCACTACATCACTAAGCATCACTTCAATGACCCACCCCAGTAAGAAAGAAACCTATAAATCTTCAAACAAAGGAGGAGATAAGAACCCTCCTTGCAGAAAAAATGATAGTTCTCACAAAGTTCCCCTGACGAAGAAGAGAAAAAACATTGTAGGGCAGGCGGATGAACCCGAAATTGAAAGTGAACAGATGCAACTTGAAATTGAAATAGCCGAGACCAAAATTTTGGCCCGTCCGTAGATGCGATGCACCACAGTTCCGCAATGGAAATAACCAAGACCGACACTTTTTATGAAGATGAATCCTTCGTATTCCAGAGCGTTGTTTTTGACAGCCAATATAAAAATATGTTCATTGAAAAGAGAGATGTAACAAATAAGAAAGGAAAATCTCATACAAATATTAACTTTAGGAAAATGCGGTTGTTCCAAATCTCCCTATTTCACCGTGTAACCAGTGATTCTCTTGATGATTCCATTGGAGGAATTGAAGTGGAGAATGACAGACTGAAAGACCACGTCGAGGAATTTGAGGAGGATTTCATTGCTACACCAGAGTTTGCCAGTCCTTTAGCAAAACCCGTGCCTGATACCCCTACAACCAAGTTAAAATTATCCTCCATCCTCCTCACATCATGTAGAGAATTTGTAGAGAATAACATCAAGAAAAGAATGAAACTATTTACTGAAGCCTGGGAAACATCACAAATTATAGCTTCCTTTCGAAAGAGGGTAAATGATTTGCATGAACATTTGCAGAAAAATTTAAAAAATGATCAACATTTATATGAACAGATGTTGACCCCTTTTTCCAACCATTCCATCAACAACTCGGATCTGAAAAGAAGAAAAGAGGATCTCCCCTCCCCAAAGCAGATCAAAAAATTAAAAGCATGTTGGCAAAAGAAAGTTAAGAACCTGCAGCTCATTGTCGAATCATGTGAACAAGACATATTAGAAAAAAGAAGAATTATTCAGAAACCTGACCCAAATAGACTTAGCCAGAAGTACCAACGAGGTTCAAGACCCAAACTTAGTCCTCAAATCCTTTTCAATGACCAAATAAGCCTTCGATGAACAACTTGATATTTTAAAGGGGTTGTCTTTAGAAAAGTTTTACGTCATCCTTGAATATCATGTATATAAGCTCGAGAACTAGCTACTGGACTATGCAACACATAATGAATAAATTGAACAGGCTCTGCATGGTATTTCTATGGATCTAAGGAAATTAGAAAATGATCTTTTCGACATATAAATCCAGGATGAAATCAACGTGTCCCCCATGACAAGCTACATTGAAGAATGGTTCCAACGGAGAATGGACAACCTCATCGAGGAAGGGCAATAATCGATTGGCACGATTCCAACGACCGTCGATGAAAACAACAAAAATGCATCGGCTACATAGTAAGTCTATACTAATGTCATCTTGTTTTCTTTATCAATCTATTTATTCTACCTCTTTAAATATAAATCTCTAACCAAAGGCTCATAACTTCCAATTTCTTCTTTTCAGATCTTCCTCTCTACTGTCGCGCAGTTCTTCTTTCTACAATCCTAATTTTTGTACTTATTTCTTTTTATGGTCCATGGGAGCGCCAATCCCAGTCTATATGACAAACACATTTAAATTTCCAGAAATATGTAACATACATTATTAATTTTTGATAAATTTCAAAGAAAACTATGTTGGATGTCAGGAAATTGTGTTTGTTATATTTGAATGTTTAATGTGTGTGTTTCCTGGTCCTTTTTTTTTATATTTGATAAATTTCAAAGACATTATTAATTTTTGATAAATTTCAAATAAAACTATGCTGGATGTCAGGAAATTGTGTTTGTTATATTTGAATGTTTAATGTGTGTGTTTCCTGGTCCTTTTTTCATATTTGATAAATTTCAAATATAACTAATTCGGAAATGCTAATTTTTTTTTCCTTCAACTATGATGGGTCTATTATATTTCAATACAGTGGCCAAATTCATCCTCTACATGGATACCACATGTACTTCAATGTGCATTTATTCCCATTCCAACCTGGCAAGGACTACGCTGCCATGCATCACTTGTTTTAAATATTAGTTACATAGAATATCCTTGTCATAATATTCAAATGATCATTGTTGAATTTGGTTGTAAGCCTTAGCTATGTTATTTTTTTTTATCATTCTCTCAACAAAATGAATTAAACCCACACTCTCATTATTCTCCTCCACAACAACTTCCGACAAAATTTTCTTCTTCCGTGCTACATTCGTCTTTTTGCATTTTACACACTTGCTCATCTCCATAAACATTTTCTTTACTCACTCTTCTTCTCTCTTGTTCTTTTTCCATCAACAATTTTTCGACGTTCAAAGATAAAAGGAAATATTTCTTATATTTATTTATGCATCTCCTTCTCATGAGGCCAATTCTTATGGCCACTTTGCAAAGTTCGTTTACTAGATTAAAGATGTGATACACAGGAATAAATTCGATGAGTTTTGGTCTCTGCGTTTTTTTGTATTGAAGGCTCAATGCGTTTAGATCCCAAATGAGATCATGATCAGTAGCTTAGATGCAATGTTTTTATTTAATATTCTTACATGATATATGATTATTCTCGTTGAATAAATATGTTTTAAAGACTCCAATATCCTGTAAAATCATTTGGTCGGCTCTGAAATGGAGTTTTGATTTTTTTTTAGCAGGTGAATTAGAGGTTTCTAGTTTTCATTAAGTTTCCAGTCTTCATCCATGTTGAGGTTATTTGGATGAAGTTCTATTTCAAGGGATTCCATGATTTTCTTTTTTCCACAGTGATCAGCCTTGGAAATGATTTTGGCGTCTTCCAAACAAACTAGGTGGCTTGTTTTTGAAGAGTGTTATGATAAGGTAGATTTATGAGTTCTATTCCTTTTTAGATAACGACGTTGTGTTCCTTGAGTCTAATCTTCATGAATATTCTTTTTTCACCTATATAGACTTTACCACAAGAACATGGTATACAATAGACACCTTGTTGAGGAAAAAATATGAAATGATCTTACTCAAGCATTTTCAGATTTTTCTTGGTTAAAGAAAAATAGACGGGAATGTCACCCTAGGTTTATATCCATCAAAAATAAAATCCTAACTCACAAGTATCAATTACAAGTTCTTAGGCTAGTCATTTTCACAAATAAAAACTTGCTGGAAAATTCATTTTAATATGATTTTCTGAATATAATAGTTTTTGAAAACAAGTGTAAAGATAGAAGTAAGACACCAAGATGATAATTAAGACAGATGAGACATAAAGAAATCCTTTATTTCATTCCAATTCACCAAAGAGTCATTTTCTTTACAAAATATCATACAAAAATTTTAGACCAAAGTCAAACTAAGACATCCCTGATGGAACATACAAAAGGACCTCTGACAGAAAACCAAAACTGAACTCTAAAAGATGGATAAACTTTCCACATATTGCTGTTCACTTGACTCTGCACAATAGCCTTTGTCGGTCATGGAAACTAATTCACAAACAGATAAGTCTACACAGACTATCAAAGATAGATCAACACCTCTGAAAAACAAGTGTCTAAATGATGTAATTCAACCCTGAATGTTGTTGTCTACAATAAGACCCTGCTATCATAAAAGAGAATTAGGCTTGTGATAAATTAAGCAATGAATGAAAACTAAACTATCTCAACATAAAATCTAAGAGCAAACCTTAGTATGCTTCTCCTTCTATCCTCCTCTTGTTCCTCCCTTTATTTTTAACTTTAAGCAACTTAGAATTGGTTGAAGTAGTTGAACCACCTCATTAGTTAAGTTAAATAAGAACTCAACCAACTTTTTAGTTAAGGGGGGAAAAGTAATAATTCATAATAAGGGTTTTAAATAAATAATAACTAGTAGGTGGGATCCCTTGTAACTCCCATTTAGCTCTTAACAATTATAACATAACTAGTTAATTAATCAAGAACAACTCTCCTTGTGACTCCCATAATCACATGCACATTTGACAATTTATCTCATTTATATTTGACATTGTTTTCAAAAATGCATTACTCATATATCCAAAAAAATAAAACATGTTGTCCAAAAATTATTGAAGTCAACTATCATCATCAATAGATAAAATAAAAAAAACTCAAAAGCCATATTTCCCACTTTGCGATGCAATATTTCCTTGATTGTTGCTGTCACCCTTTGATTTTCCTAAATTTGCCTTTGGTTGCGCTGAGCCTTTAGGCCTAATCTCGTTGATCATGTGAGAACAATCATCCCTCAAATGCATCTGGGAAGACATAGGTTTATCAGAGTCATTGGAGGCTGAGGAAGGGGCAACAATGGCTTTTCCTTTGTTAAGGGCATGGTGGGCCTTGGTTTTCAACCTTTTGCTAGCATGAGAGGAATGAAATGGTGAGTGAACAGGTGCATCTTGGACGATGAGGTTAATAGACGGGGGAACAAGTAGGGACAAATTGGGCCAACCAAGATGTTGGGATACTGTCGAATGAACAATCTCTTGCCATCTGTCATTTTTAGAAACCTCAGTTTGAAATGAGACATGAGGGGGCACTGAAATACTAGGGGATTCTAGAGCTTGGAAAGGAGGCCTTTCAGGACTAGGTTGGACTATTCCTTGCCCAATCCAATTGAAAAATCCATCCTGAAACAACTGGCCTAGCTCTTGTGAGTCAACATCAAAGTGTATGGAGAACCTTGTCCTTCTTGGGCCTCTACTCTAATTACCTCTCCCTCGGTTGCCTATGCCATGGCTACCTCGGCTGAAAAAACTCATTCTTGCATGCATGATGGATTAGCATATAGTCTTTTAAACAACCATACATGATAACTCTTTAAAAATATGAAATTTATTTTGGCTCAACAACATATCAGGCCTATGCAATCCAATCCATAATTTTTTTTTAACTATCGTCAATGAGCAGGGGGTGAACAAAAGGTCCTAGGATATGCGGGGGGCTTGTATTAAGAGAAAAAATGATAAAATGAGGGGGAAAGAAACACGGTTATTGCTCAAATACTATAACAATCAACTTTAATGCAACCCAAAAAAAACACCACTGTAATCCAATGACTTTAAACTATTTCAATACAAAAATTTTCTTGACTGTAATTAATTTTAGAACAAGGAGTAAAAAATGAATGAGGGAAGGGGAGGGGGTTGTAATTAGCGGGAAGAGAAATAATGGTAGGGAAGGAGAGTGATTATTGTTCATAAAATTAATTCAGTGATCCATAAAACCATTCTGCAAAAGGAAACACACCAACCAAATGACCATTGAGACCCCAAACAATTACCGTGTACTGTCCAAAAAACTTTGCATATTTAACTTGCTCACTATTGTAATCAAATATTTAACATAGTATCATCAAAATAGACTGTATACATTCCACAACAGCCTGTAGGGGATCTTTTCTCCTCTCATTAATATTTTCAAACAATTCCCAAATGCATAACCAATAAACTATTTCCACTTTCTTCAGCACCAAAATCAACCACTGCCCATGTATTATTCCAATCATCAAATACAACTCAAATGTCATGCTTGATTTTGTCTCTTAATCATTTAAAAATTGAATTGCAACGAAGTTATACTATCACAACACCAATGCCTATCACTGTTAAAAAGTATTGTATCCATTTAACATACATAGTGAACAGTCGACACCACAATTCATATCCAAATTGTAAGATCCCTACTTGCCATTTAAACACATAGACAACAATCACCACTTCACTCATGCTATGTTGTGGGATACACAAAACCATTCAAACAAACACAAGTGTATTTCTTTGACTGTACAAGTCCAATTTTCTTTGACTCTAAACATTCAAAATGTTGGGCTATCCATCCAATACAACGAGCCCTCAACAACGACCCGATTTTACAAAACAATCGATCAGATCACAATAAAGCCATGTTCAAAAACCTGTGGCCTTCTCCAATGGTGCAATCAATTAATATTGATAACAAACATAGTGGACAACCATGCCATAATCACCATGATTGAAACATTCCCATTGAACAATTATAAAACACACAGTCATAGTATTATTAACTCAACCTATCGGGCCGAGCTATCAATCCAATACAAAGAGGCAACAACAATATTGCCCAAATTAATCAATATTGCAATCGAACCACACTGTGTAAAACTTGTGCCCCTCCTTGACGACACAATCAAATAACCATACATATATAGTGGATGGAAATTTCGTAAACACCCCGATCGCAATAATCATTTGGCCATTAAAAACACGCAGTTACAATAATCATTTATTCATTCTATAAGAACACCACTCATACCAATGCATCAAGCACGAAGCATCATTGTGCATTAATCAATTAAAAATAGTGCTAGTTCATCAATTCAATAAACACAAGGAAAATGACTTTGTATTTGATTTATCCAATTAACCATGTTGAGCTTATCCATTCAATTATAAAAACAATGCAATAACTAGATACCAAAACCAACACCATCGTCACATAATCAACGGGGTGAGCCAGTAATCAACCCTGTCGAAAACACACACCAATCCATAACAACCAATAGTAAACTCGACATGCCACAATGGTCTTCTCTATCAACCCTCAGACTTGAGGAGTCAAGGGTTTTCTCTGTGGACCAACACGGGGAGGCTAGAGTCGACTCCTCTCAATGGTGAAAACCTCCAAGACCAATCGATGCACACACAGAGAATACCACAATTCACTTCGTGGACAGGGTGACAAATCTAGTGACATGAGAGGCTATTAATAGAGGAGCAAGGCTCCATTTTTGCTTTGTAGTGATACTTAGCACACACAGGGTTTAACCCTCATCACTCTCCCAACCAACTGACTAACAACACTGAGGTGAAAACATAGTCGTGGAAAAGAAATATAACCCACTGTGTGACCATTAGTATCATGAACAACCAAATTCCCAAGTGAACAATACACACTGACACAAAGCGCTTCCAACCCACTAAACCCCATAAAATCCAAAGATTGGGCATGGTGATACGAAAACATGAAAACAATTGGCCACTAAGACCCAATGAAACCTTGCAACTAAACCAACAAGGATGACAGAGAGCCTTTATGGCTGCTAACACTCAGGACGACCAAATACACTATAACTTCAGACATTATCGCGGAGAAAGCCACCAACGATTCATTCCAGAAAAAATCACAATTTTACATAGTTTTCATACTTAAGGAAAACACAAACCCATACATCTAACCCAATCTCCATTTCATAACTAGAGAAAACTCATGGATGGAAAAAAAAAGACATACCTATAATCAAAACACATTAAAACGCGAGTTGGCCGAGTGATTCCTCTCTGCTTGAAAATCGAAGCCTAACCACAACAACATAGTTTGAACAATAGCTCGACTACGGTGGCGTCTGGTGGAAGGAGTAAGGGTGACATGCACTAAATGCACGTCTCCTCCATCCCCAATCCATTAATTACCTAGTACACACCAACCAACTTTCATTAACTCAATTAATTAAATCATGTATCGAAACCATCAACCATTAAAACCAATAGCGCGACCCATATCAACTTATGCCATAACACAATTATAATGCATATCGACTATATAACTCAATAAATCGCATAGCTATTAACTTATTAGCTAGGATAACAACAATCCATTAAAATGTGATGCATGCAGAGTAGTATATTTGCATAGTTAGATTCCTTCCTTTTGCATTTGTTTATATTGCTTTTGCCCTCTTCCAACTGCTCTTTATGTATTGTTACTAACATGTCTATTGTGTAGGTGTCCCAGTAATGGATCCAATAATACATAGAAATGGTATCAATGAATAACATAGGTCGTTGTAAAATAAAACTTGAGCTTAGAGCAGCAAAAAAAACACATAACACGCCTAATTTGTCATCCAAGTGTCGCAATCTGCACCAACACATAATAAGCCCTATCCATCGCCAATAAAAATAAGATCTCATCAACCATGTAAGCAGTGTCGAAGAGTATCACAACATCAAATAAGAACCAGATCTAATATCCACTCTACCAGGGGGTCCCACCAAATAGTATTATTTAGCTTTTATAATAATAGGCTTTAGCAACACTTTGCGGGCAAAACCCCATTGTGATTTTAATCGTCAACAAATTGGCGACTCCACACGGAAATTTGTTTTCAACAGATTTAGAACTCATAACTCATGGTTTCATAAACCAGGAACAACCGATCAAGGAAATATAACCATGAAGATTATGCAACAGGGGGAGCTGAGCGGATTTAATGGAAAAATGAACAGGAATTTGGGAATAACTAATGAAAAGTGTTAAGTATGAGGGATTTTACCATTGTATGCATAATCATTCAACCAGAATTTGCTCTTAACTTCTAGGAGAAAATTTTAGAATTGCTCTTAAAAATCTCAATGGATGAAGAAATGTCAAGAAGAAGTGGGAGATAACCAATTCTTTATAAGACAACAGTGGAAATATATAACAATTTCAAGGGTTCCTTCAGAGGAGACATCATGACAATCGTGTAAGCTTTATTGTTACTGACTAACAATGCTTTGTAGGAGCGTCACTGTGGAATAATTGATCCAACATCCTATTTTGACCAAATTAACTCAAAAATGACGGGAAACAAAATCACGACAGAAGAAAAAAATACAAAAATTAAAACAGTAGCAATAAAAGATAGAAATGGAAAAGCAACAAGGAAAGTGTTAACACGGCAAGAAAAATTCAAACTACTATAAAGAAGAAAAGAGAAGCACAAAACAAAAGAAGAGTTAGGCTACTAGTATACAAAAAAATCCAAACAACATTAGAACTTTTCACGTTGGTCCCTCATAATGTTTCAAACGAGAACTGTTAGTGCTGTAGGAAAAAAATTTCTCATGTAGATTTTTTAAAATGTAAGAGTTAGTATCCAGGACAAAAGAAATTTTGAAAGGGTCCAAAAATAACACTTGGAACTCCGAGGTAATTATCAACCCTTTAATGTATATGATTAGATCATCAAGGTAGATATGGATGTTGATCAATTCATCAAGAGTTGTGTGTATAATTTTTTTAAAAGCAGTACTTGCATCTGGCATTTGTAAGAAATGGTACCCCAAATAGTGATAAGAGTGGTTTTGTAAGCATCTTCCCCTTTTACTTTGATTTTCCTGAAACCCAAAAAACTGTCAACTAAGGGTATCAACTGTAACTCACAACCTGCTGCAGAATTATTCCCACGTTGAGAGGAGGAAAAGGAGTTCTCATAACAACCTGACTGAAAGTGCGGAAATTAATTCAGGTTCTACTATGATCAATGATATTCAAAGCAGGTACCCAATTGGAAACCCATTCAGGGTGAATTGAAAAAATAATCCCATCCCTTAAGAGATTTTCCAACTCCCTTTGAAAAGTTGCTTTAAATGCAGAGTTAATAGATTTTTGTTCTTGCATAACTGGTTTCATGCTTTCCTTGATGGGAATAGCGTTCGGTAAAAGACCAGGATAAAAACCACAAAGATCCTTATACGGCCAAGCATAAACCTCTTGAAATACACCAAGTAGCTTGGCAATCTTCATTTCTTCTTTATCAGAACATTGGGTACTTATGTTAACATTCCTTGAATATTCGAGTGCCCCAATGTTCAAGGGGATGGCTTCACCCACCCTTCTTCATAACTCCTCTTCTTTCTGTTTTTCTTTATTGCCTACGTCACTCAATGAAAACGAATTCTCAAGAGGAGTTAAGCCCTCAGGAATCTTATTTTTTTCTATAGATATAATTTCCTCGGGCTTGAGAGGTTCATCTTGAATGAAAGAATAAATGCTCTCATCGTTAGGGAGGGCCTGCCAAGATTCTACATTGTCAGGGATATATGGACAATATAGAGATTGAAAAGAACAATCAAGCATGTGAGGCAAGAGTTAATAATTAGGAGAAGCCACAAAGGAAGCTAACCGATCAACCATTGAATTAAAATCCCTATTAACATGAGTGATGTTGAAAGATAAAAGGTTCGAGATAAGCACCCAAACAGTTTGGGTGTATCGCTCCATTAACTTGTTTCTAGGAGAGCATATCTTACATATCAGGTTCACAACAAGCTCAAAATCTCCAAAAACTAAAAGGTGACTACAACCAAGATTACATGCATTTTCAATGCCTAATAATAAATCTTCGAATTCAGTGACATTGTTTGTACAAGAAAACTCTAACTTGTAAGACAAATTATGAATTTTTCCTGTAGGGTAAACCAAGATAATTTCAGCCCCATTACATTCATTAGAGCGTGAACCATCAAAGTGCGTGTGCCACATAGCATCATCTAAATTGATTTGTTCCAAAGGAATATTATCCTCCTGAGCAAATATGGAATACATTCCTAGTTTCTCTTCGATATAGTTTACACTAAATTATGGAACGCTCTCTATGTAGGGTGAAATCCTTCCCTCTCTAAGGAATATAATGTTATTACCATTTCGAGGCACGGATAAATGCGTCTTGTCGAGTGAGAGGTACCCACCTGTTAAGGCTTTCCAATCTCTTCCTAAGATAATAGAGTAATTTCTTACATGCATATCAATTACCTGAATGCCGAAGGTTGTCCTTATTTCAGGATGAGCGCATAAAACCAAGGTCACATCCTTAATCTCACCTATGTTTGTTTGTTGTAGACTATTATAGGAGAGAATGCTTCTGGCATTTTCATTTGCACAAGACAAGACTAGCTCTTCCATAATAATCTTCGACATCACACTTGGGACCGAAATGCAATCAATGAGGCAAAAATGGGAAATCTTATCCATAATCTTTACAGAAATATAAAAAAGGGGGATTTTTTACAGGATATCTAAAGTTATGTACACCTAATTTATTTACAAAATAATCCCCTTCGTTTACCTCTTCGAAAAGATTGGATACAACATAAGCTTTTCCTTCCATGAATTGTTTCAGATGAATCTGTTGTTCAGGGACAACGACCATGTCTAGAAGGGTTGCATCTGCTTTGATATTGGCCAACTGATTCAAGATATTGTATTTGGAAGAGGGGAGAGGGGGATTTATTCCTTGACTCTCAATAATTTTATGAACCTAGATAGTTGCAGCTGGTGAGGATGAGCTTGGGCTAGAATAATTACGTGGAGGGTCAAATTTTCCCTTGGGAGCATAGGCCTTATTCCTAGTATTGATGACCATGACATATTTTGTCTCTACAAATCTAGGAAAACGATGGTAGATTCTGGATCTTTACCAAAGATCTTATCACTGGCACTCTTCTTTACCTCACATGTGGTTTCCTTGTGGTGTTCCTCACATAAGTTACACCAACTTCGAGGTAAGATAGCTTTAGGCTGAAAATTGCTTTCCACCGGACTTCTAAAGGGGGGTGTAGAAGAGGATAAAGCTACAGGGGTGAGAGGGGAGACAATTCCTTTTTTCTCATATGCTATCATACAATTTTTCATGTCTTGTACTAGCTGTAAAAGAGCGAACATGTCTGTCTATCTAACCGACTCTCCCTGGGGAAGTCCAGTTCTTTCAAGCTATTCTTCATACTCTGAACAAGCATGCAGAGAGGAAATGAGATTATCAATGGAATTTTACTCGAGCCTATGATGGTAGGGGGAAGGTAATGAATTGTAGTAATAAATGAAAGCAACTTGGTTATGGGGGCAGATAAGTTCAAGAATTTGATTGTATAACTTGGTGAAACACAAGTTGAAAGACTTGATGGTTTCACAATCCTTATAGGTGACGTTATTGTATTCCCTTAACTTCTCGTCTGGGCTTTTAGATTTCCCATAAGTGGATCAAGACCAATAGATTAACTCCTCTCAAGTAGATAAAATTTTAGGAGGAAGATCAAAGAAATCGTCCCCAGCCTTTCCTTCCAATGAATTGACGAATAAGCGCATGCAAGTATCATTGTCATTGGCCCCTATGTTATGACAAGCATTAGAAAATGCCACCGGGTGTTCATTTGTAGTGACAATGTTATTTCCTGAAAACCTAGGAAGATGCTCTTTAAATTTAGGAAGTGGATGAGTAGCAAGTGCTAGGTTAAGAGGAGAGGACACATGCCGTGGTGTGGTTGTGGTGTCTTCTTCGAACTAAAAAAGCCCATAGTTTTTAATGATGGTGGGATTTTTGGTAGATTGGACAGGGATATGGTGGCTATATAAGCTACCAATCACTGATGACGATGACAACTGAGAAGATGCAGCACTTCCAGTGCCACTAGAGCCACCACTAGATGACATCTTGTGGATGATAGATGAGGGAAATAAATATGAACTGGATGAATCAGACAAAGTTCTCCTCAGAGAACTTTGTTGGGCAGATAACACAATGTTCCTCCTTCATATTTCAGCAATAGGATTGATTTCAGGTGACAAGCCTCTTCCTCTTCTAGAAGCACGAGAGTCCAAGGACATGAAAGAAAGGCCAAAACTGAAGAAACAAGAAGGTTACTTTTGATTTATAGGTTGTCTACGTCTAGCTTCAAATCGTTCTTGGGCACTAATATCTCGCTAAATTGTTGCCCATGAATGGTTAAGCTCAACACGGGTATTGGTAGTGTCTAAAATGGTATTAAACAAGGTCAAAGCAATGTTGGTTTGGTCTTGGAGATCGAGCTCAATATTGGGATTTTTTGCAACAAGCACAGTCATTAAGAAATAATATATTGAAAGAATAAATATCATAAAAATAAATGTATTGATGAAAATCGAGTATAAAAATTAACCAGAGAGATATCTAAGATCTCCCCAGTATGGTCGCCAAAAAAATGTTGAGGAAAAGATATGAAATGATCTTACTCAAGCATTTTCAGATTTTTCTTGGCTAAAGAAAAATAGATGGGAATGTCACCCTAGGTTTATAACCATCAAAAATAAAATCCTAACTCACAAGTATCAATTACAAGTGCTTAGGCTAGTCTTTTTCACAAATAAAAGCTTGCTGGAAAATAAGTTTTAATATGATTTTCTAAATATAATAGTTGAAAATAAGTGTAAATACAAAATTAAGACAACAATATGATAATTAAGACATATGATACATAAAACAATCCTTTATTTCATTCCAATTCACCAAAGAGTCATTTTCTTTACAAAATCTCATACAGAAATTTCGGACCAAAGTCAAACTTAGACATCCCCGATGGAACATACAAAAGGACCTCTGATAGAAAACCAAAACTGAACTCTAAAAGTGATCTAGGTGGATATCAGTGGCCACCCACCTCTTCCAACTGGCTCAAAATAATTTTCTGACAATTTTGGCAATTTACTATTTTTAGCAGTTTTAACTTCCGGGGCCATTTTGAGGGCCTAAATGAAGGTTTTTCGGGATCAAGCTTCTCAGTGATATCCAAATGCATGATTGAGCCCTCAAAATTAATCTCATCGATGATACCTTTCCAACGAGCTATCATACACCTAAAATAGAGATCGTATGCAAAAGTTACGACCCAGGGAAGTTGATGTACCAACTTACCCAAACAGGGCCCACATGACTTTTGGCGCTTCATCTCCCAGGGTTAGGTTTTTGGATGTCTAGGGTTTTTGGAATTCCTATTTATTTTAAAAAGGCCTTCAAAGCCTCATTGTAATCATCTTCTTGCAAATGAGTGCATCCGTCACATCTCTTCTCAGAGATAAACCACCACCATTCCAACAAGCTTGTTTATGCTCCATTTTACAGTTTCAACTTATTTCCTTATTGAATAAAAAGCCAGTTTTACTGTATCTCCACTATTTTGTGTTAAGAACCTATTAAAAATGTGTATTCATTTCATTCTACTCATAAAATACAGATCAGTGGTATCAGAGTGGTCTTCTCCTTGTCATTTTAATGCATGTCCCTAACGAGGCTGGAGTACAAAGCATTGGGTCTCGAGCTTGTTTATGTTGAGGAAAAAAGCTCTTGCACACCCAAGAGAACTCTCATGGAAGGAGAAAATAAATATGATGGGACAGGATATCCTTTCAAACTGTTGATTGAGGAAGCCCTCACGCAACAAAGGAACGAGACGATGGATATTTTCGCGCAAATCCTTCGACGGCTACCAACAAGTGATGCATCTTCCTCGAGCGGAGGCACCACCCCCTTCAAGGTAAAAATAAACTTCGATATTCCTATATTTGAAGGTCAGATAGACGCATATGCTGTAGACAAGTGGTTGAATCTACTAGAAGGGTATTTTTTTGTCCATAACTTTTTGAATAGAGAAAAGATTACTTTTGCGCTCCTCAAAGCCGTTCCCCACGTCAAAGATTGGTGGGAAACTTTGTGTGAGAAAAAGGAAAAAGAGGAACCCTCACTATTTACTTTCACGGCCACCTGGGATTCCTTCAGGGATTCTATTAAGGAAAAATACTGCCTTGTCAGAAGTTATGATGACTTGTATACCAAATGGACCATGCTGCGGCAAGAAAGAGACCAAACAAAGCCATATTTCACGAATATCTTTCATACCTTGTGAACCAAGCTGGGTATCAAAGATTCGAAGAGACATCTGGTGCTCAAGTATCGCGGTGCTCTGCATAGATACTTCCAGACCAAAATGGAATTTTTGAACATCTCATCCTTAGGCACGGCCTATCGATATGCTGTCAAAATCGAGCATAAGGTCAAACAAAAGATGTGGAAATTTGGGCCTAGGAACCCGTCAAAACAAAAGCCAAGAAAGGGTGGCCCCAACCCATAGAACAAAGGACAGAGAAAATATGGATAATATCAGAACAACTAGTCCAAGATGCAATCAAAGAAGGACACCTGAAAGACAAAGAGAGATACCGGGAAGTGGTGCGACTTCCATAAGAGCCCTTGGCATAACACTGCTGACTGCTGCTCAAAGTAGTCGTTGGTGGCCAAATTGAAAGCCTATGAATCAGATGCAGGTTCAAACTCTGAGCGAGAACCAGAAAGGGGAAGACGGATCATTGATGTGGAACCCAGTGCCACCGTTGCTACCACCAAGCGCCAGCCTGGTGAACCAGACGAGCTAGAAGAAGGAGAATGCCTCTTCCATTCACAGATGTGGGTAAAAGGCACCCCGCTGCACTTCATCATGGATAGTGGTAGCCAGAAGAATCTCATCTCAGCATAGGTCATCAAGCGGTTGGCTCTGCTGACAACACCGCACCCACAACCCTACACCATTGGATGGCTCCGCCAAGGAAGCGATCTCCACGTCAGCCAACAGTGTCGACTGTCGTATGACATCAAGCCCTTCAAAGACGAGGTATTGTGTGATGTTTCTCCTCTCGAAGTTTGTGATGTTCTTTTGGGCCAACCTTATTTATGGAAACATCATGTTGTATATGAGTCTAGGCCTCGTAGTGTTATTATTACTTTCAACAGAAAATTGTACAGGATACCCAAGGCAATCCCACCTAGTGCTATTTACTTGATCTCTGCTAAGAAATGCAGGAAGGTCATCTCTTAGACGGGGAAGTTTTTATTATTCGTGATTCACTCTCAGAACAAGAAAAACATCACAGCCACATCCAGGGTCTCTGCAACCGACCTCTCCACACAGCAAAAGCAAATAGATAAGGTCGTGGAAGACTACTCAAATATCTTCTCCTCACCTACTAGGGTACCTCTGCACTTCTAGGTCAAGCACCCCATCGTTATGACCCCCGATGCACCACTACCCAATGGGCCAGTCTATCGTCGCTCTCTATTAGAGAATAAGGATATCAAGCGACAGATCCAAGAACTGCTCCATAAGGGGCACATCCATCCCATCTCATCACCTTGTGGGAGCCCAATCGTGCTGGTATAGAAGAAATATGGAACCTGACGACTCTGCATTGATTACCGAGCTCTGAATAAAATCACAATCAGAAACCAGTACTCGATTCCCCGAATCGAAGACCTCCTTGATAAACTCATGGGGGCCAAATAATTTAGTAATATTGATATGAAGTATTGCTACCACCAGGTCTTGATAGAACATACAAATGAATGGAAAACTACCTTCAAGTCAAAGGAAGGCCTTTTTGAATGGTTGGTCGTGCCCTTTGGTTTGACAAATGCTCCAGCTACTTTCATGAGGATGATGGAAGATATCCTAGGACCATTCACCAATACTTTTTTAGTGGTGTATCTAGATGACATTCTCATTTACAACAAGACTTGGGCCAAACATTTGCAGCATATTCAATAGGTTCTGCACACTCTGCGACAACACAAGCTATATGCCAACTTGGAAAAATGCTCCTTTGGAATGGACATGGTCCATTACCTAGGCTACATAATTGATTATCATGGTGTACATGTGGATCTAGCCAAGATCCAAGTCATCCGTGATTGGCCAGCCCCAACCACACTCATTGAGCTTCGAAGCTTCTTGGGCCTTGCGAACTTCTACCACAGGTTCGTGTTGGGATTCTCCCATATTGCATGGGCCCTTAGCCAAATAAATAGGGGTGGTGGTAAGGAAAAACTTGCGTGGGGCCAGTCCCAAAAACAAGCGTTCGATGATTCGAAGTGACACTTATGCTCAGCCCCAGTACTTTCACTGCTCGACCTGTAGCAACCCTTTGAGATCGAGACATATGCTTCAGACTATGTGATGGGTGTCATTCTCACTCAGCATGACCACCCCATGGCCTTTCATAGTGAGACACTATCAGATGTTGTCCGTAAGTACCCTACTTATGACAAAGAAATGTACTCCATTGTGCAAGCCTGCCGCCAGTGGAGAGATTACATTCTTCGGAAGGAGACAATCATCCACACTGATCATAAGCCACTGCAGTTCATGCAGACACAAGGAAAATTACAGAATGATCTCCATCAAGAGTGGTCTACATACTTGCAGCAATTCCACCTCAACATCAAGTATAAAACAGAAAGTACCGATCGCGTCGTTGATTGCCTCAGCAGACCGCCAGTTGCGACACTCACCACGGTGATAGACTCATGTGGCCATGAGACCTCTAGATGGACCCAACTCTATGAGATAGACCCAGAATTTTCCACCACCTACCAAATTTTGGGTGTAAACACAGTTGTCGATAATTTCCATCTTCAGGATGGGTTGTTGTGTCATCTAGGCCATATATGTGGTCCATCAAGCGAGCGAGAAAAGATGATATAGGAAGCCCACTACAGTCGGGTGGCAGGACACTTCGGCATCGAAAAGATAGTGACGATGCTATGGAAACATTTCTACTGGCTGAAACTTCGATAGGAGGTCAACAAGTATACCAGGTCCTGCACTGCCTATGTTATTCCTAAACCAACCACTAAGAAACAGGGCTTGTACACCCCTCTTCTTACTCAAAACAAGCCATGGGAATGCATCTCAATGGACTACATGTTGGGCCTCCCATCCACCAAGCGGGGAAATGATTGTGTTTTTTTGGTTGTTGATTGCTTTTCTAAAATGACAATTCTGGTTGCTTGCATGAAGAACATCACAGCAGAGGCCACTGCCAAGCTCTTCTTTTAACGAGTCTGGGTACATTTTGGAATCACACAAACCATTTTCTAATATCAAGATAGTTGATTTCTCAGCACATTCTGGTCGAGCCTCTGGTCACTGCTGGACACCAAGCTCACCAAATCCACTACCTTCCACCCCCAGACAGATGGCCAAACCGAGGTCGTCAATCAAATGATTGTGCATATACTTCGCATGTATAATTAAAATCACCCTCGCACATGGGATGAGAGTCTTCCCTATGTCCAACATAGCTACAAAAAATCCCTGCATAGCTCAACCGACCACAGCCCCTTTCAGGAGGGGTTGGGATTCCAACCATTGGGTCCCATAGATGTTGCACTTGCCCTTGCAGTCACCTTGACTGACTCATCTCCTACTCCAACTGAAGCTAACAAAGCCACTCGG
Organism: Picea engelmannii; assembly: GCA_009831015.1. Classification (NCBI taxonomy): domain Eukaryota; kingdom Viridiplantae; phylum Streptophyta; class Pinopsida; order Pinales; family Pinaceae; genus Picea; species Picea engelmannii. Next base: position 132,709 of record ML791404.1, read on the forward strand.
TTCATTGAGCGGATCCATCAAATCCGCCAATAGGTTTAGGATTTTCTATAGAAGTCCAATGACAATTACAAGCAACGCCATGATCAACATCGGGTGCCACATAAGTTTCAGGTGGGCGACAATGTTTGGTTGCACTTGCAGAAAGAATGCCTTACAGGAACCCATCGGAAGCTTCACCCACTCCGTTATGGGCCGTACACTATCACCAAGTCCGTGGGGGATAATTATTTTGAGCTCAACATTCCTCCTTTCCTTGGCCTGCACCCAGTGTTCAACATGGATCTCCTTCGCTCGTATTTCTCACCATTATTGGACACCTTAGATGTAGCAGAGCAGCTGACACCAACATAGCTCAACCCTGACTTCATACAACAGGAATCTAGTGATCAGATTATGGACACACAGATCAAGGGCACTCGACAACAAATGATCCAGCTTTATTGAGTCGTCAAAGTAGGGCAGCTCCTGCACCAAGGCAAGTGGCTCACCCGGGGCCAAATTCAACAGAAATTACCTCATCTGATGGGGGAAATCAACACAATGGAGAGAATTTCTTCCTAAGGAGGGAGGATTGATCCAAGTGGATATCGGTGGCCACCCACCTCTTCCAACTGTCTCAAAACAATTTTCTGACAATTTTGGCAATTTACTATTTTTAGCAGTTTTAACATTTAGGGCCATTTTGAGGGCCTAAATGAAGGTTTTTCAAGGTTGATCTTCTAAATGATAAAAGAATTCATGATTGAGCCCACAAAATGAATCTCCTCGATGATACCTTTCCAACGGGCTATCAGTCGCCTAAAACATAGATCGTATGCAAAAGTTACGACCCCGAGAAGTTGATGTACTAACTTACCCAAATGGGGCCCACATGACTTTTGGTGCTTCATCTCCCATGATTATATTTTTGGATGTCTAGGGTTTTTGGCATTCCTGTTTATTGTAAAAATTCCTTTATAGCCTCATTTTAATCATCTTCTTGTGAATGAGTGCATCCGTCACATCTCTTCTCAGAGATAAGTCGCCACCATTCTAGCAAGTTTGTTTCTGTTGCATTTTACAGTTTCAACTTATTTCCTTGTTGAACAGAAAAACAGTTTTACTGTATCTCTGTTATTTTGTGTTAAGCACCTGTTAATGATATGTAGTCATTTCATTCTTCTCATAAAATCTGGATCAAAAATCTTGTTAAGCCCTAATGTTGGCTCATTACCCCTTAATTGGGGCATAATATATTAGTAATGTTATTTTATTTATGTCGGATTTAGGCCATTAGTTGTAATTATACCTCCTAGTCTGCTATATATACCAAGGAGACATTTTCATTTTGAATCATCTTGTACTTGAACATTTAAGCGGGGTAAAAGGAGGTTTCCCCCTCGAAGAGGCTTATTATCTGAAATTATCTCTGTTTCAAGGCGTTGAGTACTTTTCCTGAGGTTTTTCCATGCTAAATTGATGTTTGGTTCTTAACATATGGTATCAGAGCTCAAGGTCTTGGGGTTTCGCTGCTACATCTGAGACACTGTGGAATTTTCTCTATAACTTGTTTTCTACAACGTTTCAGAAGGAACCGCTTGGAGGGTATTTAGTAGATGGATCAAGGTACGTTGGGTTAAAAATTCAGCTCCTGAGGCCTTATAATTTTAGAGATACAGCCTGTACAAGATAGGGTTCTGGAATCATCCTGAAATGAGTCATTGCGGAATTTTCGCTATAAATTTTTTTATGTAATTTTTTAGATCCTGAACTCTGGAGGCCATTTATAGAAATTAGTAATATATCTCTGGTAAAATGTTCAGCCTCTGGGTCATCTTAAATTTGTAGATACACCTTGTGTAAGATAGGGTATCTGACTAGTCCTATTGACTAGTCTCAAGAAGGTGTTCCAGGTAAAACAAGCATAACTTCTTGCTAGAGTATCCAAATTGAGTGGGAGTGGTTGCATTGGATCGTGGACAGTCTGTAGTATTTTTGGTGCAAGTTTCCGAATTTTATATCAATTATTTTGTGTGGCGCATTCTATACAAGTGAGATCTCCTGGAAAGGACAAAAATCGGCAAGTTGTGAGGAAGTTACCGTAAATTCCACTTGGCACATCCAATTTTTATCAGACCTGTGGCATTGCAAAGAAGAAATATCATAGAACTACCTAAAAGAAAGTTTCATACCCAGAAGGGCCGAAACTTGGGAGATAGAACAAAATAAATATTGTCTAGTAGAACCACCTCAAAATCAAGACTCAAAAGTGATATTTGGCCAACATGCCACCCAAAAAGGGACCTTCTACACCAAATAAGCC
>ML791404.1:152260-181160 GCA_009831015.1 Picea engelmannii
GAGGAAGGAAAAATCATATTGGAGCCTGAAGCCATCACTGACACAAGAATTCACCAGCTAAGGAATAGATCCATTTCAGAGTATCTCATTAAATGGAGGAAACTACCGGTTGAAGATTCCACTGGGGAAGATGAGTCTTTTATACAGAAGCATCCAGAGTTACTCAAGCATTGCGGACAACGCTTGTCTCAAGGGGAGGGGCATGTTAAGCCCTAATGTTGGCTCATTACCCCTTAATTGGGGCATATTATATTAGTAATGTTATTTTATTTATGTCGGCTTTAGGCCATTAGTTGTAATTATGCCTCCTAGTCTCCTATATATACCAAGGAGACATTTTCATTTTGAATCATCTTGTACTTGAACATTTAAGTGGGGTAAAAGGAGGTTCCCCCTCGAAGAGGCTTATTATCGGAAATTATCTCTGTTTCAAGGCGTTGAGTACTTTTCTTGAGGTTTTTCCATGCTATATTGATGTTTGGTTCTTAACAAATCTGGATCAACTTGCCACAGATTGCTTCCCACTCAACTCTGCACAATAGCGCTTGTCAGTCATGCAAACTAATTCACAAACAAACAAGTCTACACAGACTACCAAAGATAGATCAACACCTCTAAAAAACAAGTGTCTGAATGATGTAATTCAACCTTGAATGTTGTTGTCTACAATAAGACCTTGCTATCATAAAAGAGAATTAGGCTTGTGATAAATTAAGGAATGAATAAAAACTGAACTATCTCAACATAAATCAAAGAGAAAACCTTAGTATGCTTCTCCTTCTATCCTCCTCTTTTTCCTCGCTTTCTTTTTTCTTTTAAGCAACTTAGAATTGGTTGAAGTAGTTGAACCACCTCATTAGTTAAGTTAACTAAGAACTCAACCAACATTTTAGTCAAGGGTGGCGGGGGGGAATTAATAAGTCATAATAAGGGTTTTAAATAAATAATAAATAGTAGGTGGTGTTGAGGAAAAGATATGAATTGATCTTACTCAAGAATTTTCAGACTTTGTTTGGCTAAAGTAAATTAAATGGGAATATCAACCTACATTTATAACCAACAAAATATGTATCCTAACTCACCAGTATTAATTACAAGTGCTTAGGCTGTTTTTTTTATCAACAAAATGCTTGCAGGAAAATTACTTTTTATGTGTTTTTTCTGAAAATATCAATTGTTGAAAATAAATATGATAATACAAGTAAAGGCACCAAGATCATAATCAATATAGGTGAGACATAAAAAAATCCTTTATTGTTGGATTACTGAGAGGGGGGGTGAATCAGTAATAACGTAATTATAATCCTTTTTCTCCAAATAATCCAAGTGTTATATCAATGTAGAATTATTATCCAATAATGAGCAATAAGAAATGAACAATCACACACAAACACAGTACACTAGTGTTTTACGTAGAAACCCAAATCGGGATAAAACCACATAATGGTTTATCTTATATGTCTTGAAGAATTACATTCATTGGAAGCACCAACTTCCTTTGTTTTCCAGCTGCAACTGGAAGGAGGCTCCAATCCCCTAGTTTCTTAGGCTACAACGTAAGGGAAGATCCAAATAATCAATTCTTTGGATACAACCAGAAGGAGGCTACAACGCCCTATGTTCTCTGGCTACAACCGAAAGGTGTCTACAACTACCTGTCCTTGCCCCGTCCAATCGCCCTGAAGTAAAAGTAGAATGATCGAATCACTGTCACACTATCACTGTGAGATATACCGTTGTAAACATGTACTAATAAACCTGAACCATGCATCAACCATGCATCAACCTGTATCTCAACCTGTAATCAACTTGTACCATAAACAAGTGCATCAACCATGCACCAACCTTAGAAAGCATCATCAAAAGAATTTATCCTTCCTTGAATTCCGACCTTCTTTTCTTCATTTTCCTCAGAAATTCGGCTTAGATATCCTTTGGTTACCTCGGACGCCTATAGGTATTCAATATGCTCAAGTGTGTCTTAAATGGGAGATCCTTTCCTCTTATTTATACTCTCAAAGTAGATTCCTTAAAAACATCTTCTAGGTCACTTTGCCCACTTTCCTTATTTTAGGGTTAAGACACTTCTAATTTATCCATTAAATTTATTATTGAATTAATTTATTTTGCATTTGAATTTGAATTATACTACACTCATCACTTCACTTTATTATTTACCTTTTAAAATCTCTAAAACCACTTTGACTACTTTGACATTTGGGGCTTTTAGATAACATATGAGGGTCCTCCAACTTCGTAAAGCCATAACTCTCAAACCGTGAGGAGTTATGTGACGTTCCACATACCACCAGAAATGGAATGACATGTACTATCTATATATAATAGTATTACTTGAAGATATATCAAAAATAATACCATTATCCATCAAAAAAACTTGGGTCCATTACCCAAACCTGGGTTTTCCAACTTCTCATGGACATAACTCTCTAACCGTGAGGATTTATGTGACGTTTCACATACCACCGGAAATGAAATGATAAGAAATATCCATCTAGGATAGTTTCACTGAAAAATTCACTGGTGTTCATCTCATTGTTCCACAAATAAGCATGGGTTCTCTAACCATACTTCTAGGATAACTCAATCCGCAAAGCGTCTTCCCATGAGGGATTTCACCATAAGGGGACCACTTTGGAGTTAATCCATTTCTACTTATTATCAACCATGACAAGACAATAAAGAGTCGATTTACATCAAACAATATTGGGTCCATTACCCAACCTTTGTGCTACGGGGATTTCTTCAAGGGTTGACATCAATGACAACCAACCTTAATCAACAATATCCCCCTTTGGCATTGATGGCAACACTCTGATGCAATAGTAAAATCATATCACTCATGTTCCCCCTGGAACCATGCCTCTTTCCTCTACCTCTATCCTCTGCATCTAATAAATCTCTCCCCCTTTGTCATCAATGGCAAAGGTATCTTTCCATCCGGGGTTGCTCCCCCTGACTAAACTATCCTCTTATGGTGCTTCCTCGTGTAAATCTAAGACATGTAAGATAAGCATTCAAAAATAATTCATTTTGGAGTAGAAATAACTCCAAGTCTCTGGCAAAGATATTCAAAGGATTCCCGTGGAAGTGGTTTTGTGAAGATGTCTGCCACTTGTTCTTTTGTGCCCACATACTCAACTCTGATGTTCTTTTCTGCAACCTTCTCCTGTAGAAAGTGATACTTTATTGGAATGTGATTCATCTTGGAGTGCATCACCGGGTTCTTTGAGATACTTATGGTGCTTGTATTATCACAACAGATTGGAATGGGCTCATCATACTCAACCTGTATATCTGTCAGAGTTTGTTTCATCCAAATAACCTGTGTACAACATGATGTTGCTGCAATATACTATGCCTCGATTGTAAATAAAGATACTGATGGTTGTTTTTTGCTTATCCATGATACTAAACACTCACCCAAGTAGAACGCTACTCCATTGGTGCTTCATCAGTCCTCAATACAACCTTCCCATTCTGCATCTATGTAGGCAATAAGTGATAGATCCTTTCCTTTTGGATACCATAATCCAAACTCTTCTGTTCATTTGAGATATCTGAAAACCCTCTTCACTGCTAACACATGTGACTCCTTTGGTGCTGCTTGAAATCATGCCACTTGTCCAATTGCCTGCATTACATCTGGTCTGGATGCTGTCACATATAGTAGGTTGCCAATCATTGACCTGTATTGCCTCTGATCTGTAGACTTCGAATCATCATCTTTACTCAACTTGCAACTGGTTTGTAATCTTCCATTTTGAACCTCTTTAGCATTTCTCTGATATACTTGGTTTGAGAAATAAAGATTCCTTGGTTGCTTTGACATATCTGAAGTCCCAAAAAGAAGGATAGTTCTCCAAGTAACGACATTTCAAATTGATTTTGCATATCTTTTGAAAATGTATGGCTTAACCTATAATCATCACTACCAAAAGTAATATCATCAACATAAACTTCAATTAATAAAATATTATCTTCACTTACCTTGATGTAGAGGTTGTTTTCTGCACTCCCTTTTCTGAACCCTGCTTGATGCAGATACTTATCCAGTCTAGAGTACCATGGTCTAGGAGCTTGTTTTAGACCATACAAGGCCTTCTCTAATTTACACACATAATCTGCGTTCTCTGGCAACTGAATTCATTCTGGTTGTTCAATGCAGACTTCTTATTCAAGTTCTCCATTCATAAAAGATGATTTTACGTGCATATGATATACTTTAACATTTTTGGAGCATGCACAGGCTAAAAGCAACCAGATTGCTTCCATTCTGACAACTGGGGAAAATGTCTCCTCAAAGTCGATTCCTTCAATATGTGCATATCCTTTACATACCAATCTAGCTTTGTTCCTTGTAACTTGTCCATCTTCATTTAATTTATTCCTGAAAACCCATTTTGTGCCGATCACATTCTTATTCTTTGGTCTTGGAACCAGTTCCCAAGTGTCATTTTTCTCTATTTGACCCAATTCTTCATTCATGGCCTTATTCCCAAATTCATCCTTGTTGGCTTCTTCAAAACAGTTTGGTTCAATTGTAGATAAGAGTGCTAGGTGTGTTTGTTCTAGTGAACAGATTTTTCTTCTAGTCTCAACTCCTGCATCTTTGTTTCCAATAATTTGATCTAAAGGATGATTCTTCTATACTCGTTTTCTAGGTGTCTTTGGAGATACTTGCTGAACTTGCTCTTCTCTTTCTGTCAGATTCTCTTCATCTTCCTCTTCTACTTCATCTTCTTCTTCTTCTTCTTCAAAAAGTTGTTCCATTGATTTGTTTTCTTCTTCCTTTGATTCCGGTCTGCCTATTTCATCAATTGTTACGTTGATGCTTTCCACAACTTTGTTCAATCTTAGATTGTAACACTTGTATTCCTTCCTTGTACTTGAGTAACCAACAAGTACTCATTTTTTCACACGAGAGTCAAAATTTCCCATTCTGCCATCTTCTCTTTTGATATAGCATTTTCTTCCAAAAACCTTGAAGTGCTTCACATTTGCTGGTCTTCCTTTCCATAGCTCTTAGGGAATTTTATCAGTGTTGTTTCTGAGAATTACTTTGCTTTGAATGTGAACTGTTGTATGCATTTCCTGTGTCCAAAATATATCTGTCAATTTGGAATCCATTGGCATTGTTTGATCCATTTCCTATACTATCTCGTTCTTTCTTTCAACAACTCCATTCTGTTGAGGTGTCCTAGCAACGAAGAATTACCTGTTTATTCCATGACTGCTACAGTAGTCCATAAATTCTTTTGAAGTGAACTCTCCTCCATTATCAGATCTCAAGCATTTGATTCTTGAATCCATCTCATTTTCAACCATTTCCTTGTAGATCTTGAAGTTTTCAAAAGCTTCTGACTTGTTCTTGAGAAAGCAAACTGCAGCCATTCTTGTATAATCATCAACTAATAACATAATGTATCTCTCACCTTTTAAACCCTTTGTTGTATTTGGTCCAACTAGATCAATATGCACAATTTCCAGTGGTCTTGTTGTTGAATGTTCCTTTGATTTAAACCTGGTCTTTGTTTTCTTTCCTTGTTGACAATGCTTGCATAAAATGTTGGTTGGTTTCATGATTTGGAGCATTTCTCTAATTGCTTCTCTTTTGCTGACTTTGAGAAGGTTATCAAAATTCATGTGACCCATTCTTTTGTGCCATAGCCAACTTTCATCTTCCTTTCCTAGACAACACTTTTCATTTCCAATTTCTCTTAACACATATATGTTGTTTAAAGTTCTTGCAGCTGTACCGACCAATTTCCATGAACCTTCTCTTCTTATATCACACTTTTGTGAATCGAAAGTAACTTTATGACCTTGGTCACACATTTGACTCACACTTAGAAGATTATGTTTCATAGCTTCTACCAGTAGAACATTTTGTGCCTTTTTATTCTTGTTCCCAATTCGAACTATGCCTTCTCCAATGATTTTGGCTGAATTATCATTTCCAAAGGAGACTGATCCATTTCTTTCCTTTCACAATGTAAGAAATTTGTCTCTATAACCTATCATGTGTTTTGAACACCCACTGTCAACATACCAACCGTATTTATTTTGCTTAGCTTGTAGAGCGACTTTGCATTCTTCATTGTTATATTGATCGTGTTTTCGTATCCATGTCATTTTATGAGGTTCTTGTCTGTGACTATTGTTATTCTGTTGAGGTTCTTTAAGAGGCACTTTCATTCTGCAATTTTTGGCCACGTGTGCAAAATTGTTACATTTGTAACATTCCACTTTTGTGCTCAAAGATTCAAACATGTTGTAACTTCTTCTTTGTGTTTCACTAGGTCTTCTTGAGTAACCCCTTTGTGTATGACTCTCAAAGTTGTTATTGTTCCTGTTGTTAGCTCTGCAATTTACATCTTTATGTCCAAAATTATTACATGCATAACATAAACCAAAAAATATAGTTTGATACCTGGGAGTTGAAGATCTTCTGAAAGAAGGTGCTCTTATAAATCCTTCTTATTCTTGAGGCCTATCTGTCCATTGTTGATTTTGAAATCTGAACCTTCTCGGTGGAGGAGTGTCCTTGTAATATTCCTTGTACATCTTCCTATCCCCTTTGATTGTTTCTGCATAGATTTTTGGATTTGTTTCTTGGTCTGTTGTTTTGGAGCTTGATCCCTTTTCTGTTTGATTGTATCCAAGTCCAGACTTGTCAAGATGAGATTTTTGACCGCTAATAATGTCATCCAAAACTTTTGAGCTATTCTGCATATTTTTCTTTTGAATATCCTTTCTTAGTGTGGAAATCTTTGCTTCCAAGTTTCCAATGATATTGTCCTTTTCTTCTAGTTGTTGTTTGAGTGCTTCTTCAATTCTTTTATCTTCTTCTATTTGAACCTTCAATCTTGTGATCATATGTTCTAGTTCTCAAGTGTCCTTTTTCTTATCTAGTTCTTCTTGTAGTTTCTTATTTTTCTTCTTTTCTCTTCTGATAACTTCTATGACACGCATTAATTCTTCTCGATAGTCAATTTCTGCCTCTTCAATTTCGTCTTCGACTTCTTCATATCCTTCTTCGGATTCTTCATATTGTTTTTTAGATTTTTCTTTGTCAGAATCTTTTACTGCCATGAATAAAACTCTTCATGTCTCACTATCACTGATTTCATCTTCATCTGATGATGAGATGTCTTCTTTGATGCATAAGCTTTTCTTGAAATATTTCTTTGTAGTTCTTTTGTCTTTTAATGTGTGTTTGCCTTCATCATTTCTCTTTTTCTTATGAGGACATTTGTTAGAAAAATGACTAATACCATCACAATTAAAACAAATTAAAGGAATCTTACCTCTATACCTACCATTGGTTCCCTTGTTCAGTCTTTTGATGAAGTTGGCCACTTCTTCATCATCTTCCGAGACGTCATTGTTGCTGCTATATTTTGCTTGTTCCTTTTTCTTTTTCTTTGATCTTTTGGATGCTTTGAAGGCTACTTCTTTTACATCTGGATTTTCCTATTTAGTTCTCATTTCATATGTTGTGAAGATTCCATACAGTTCATCCATGATTATTGAGTTCAGATCCGATCTTTCTTCTAGTGATGATATCTTAGGGTTGAATCTCATAGGAAGAGATCTTAGTACCTTTTGAACAATTACAGATTCTTTGATTTCTTCTCCCAATCCTATGATTGCATTCACTGTTTCGTAAACTCTTAAGAAGTAGGCTACAATATTATCATATTCCTTCATTTTTAGTTGTTCGAACTGACCTCTGTAAGTTTGAAGTTTTAATTCTTTGACTTTTGTATCTCCTTCATAAATATTTCGAAGCTTGTCCCAAATCTCTTTGGTGAATTTACAATGTGAAACTTTGGTGAATATTGTTTCACTGAGACCATTCAAAAGTGCATTTGTAGCTTTGGAATTATTTTGACCAAGTTTCACTGCTTTGTCATTTGTTGGTGGAACTGATGGTACTGTGTATCCATCTACAATTGATTACCAAATTTCAAACCCCTGGGATTGTATATATGTCTTCATCCTTACGCTCCAAAAAACATACTTTTGTCCATCAAAGTGTGGTATTCCATTTTTATATGAGTTGGTACTCTCCATGATCTACCTTTCAGTGGTTAAACTGATTTCTGAAGGAACCTACTCTAATTCCAATTGTTGGATTCCTGAGAGGGGGGTGAATCCGTAATAGCGTAATTATAATCATTTTTCTCCAAATAATCCAAGTGTTATATCAATGTAGAATTATTATCCAATAATGAGCAATAAGAAATGCAAAATCACACACATACACAATACACCAGTGTTTTACATGGAAACCCAAATCGGGAGAAAACCACAGAATGTTTTATCTTACATGTCTTGAAGAATTAGATTCATTGGAAGCACCAACTTCCTTTGTTTTCCAGCTGGAACTGGAAGGAGGCTCCAATCCCCTAGTTTCTCAGGCTACAACCTGAGGGAAGCTCCAACTCCCCAATTCTCTAGCTACAACCAGAAGGAGGCTACAACCCCCTATGTTCTCCGGATACAACTGGAAGGTGGCTACAACCACCTGTCCTTGCCCCATCCAACCACCCTGAAGTAAAAGTAGAATGATCGAACCACTGTCACACTATCGCTGTGAGATATACCACTGTAAACATGTACCAATAAACCTGAACCATGCATCAACCTGTAATCAACCTGTACCATAAACAAGTGCATCAACCATGCACCAACCTTAGAAAGAATCATCAAAAGAATTTATCCTTCTTTGAATTTCGACATTCTTTTCTTCACTTTCCTCATAAATTCGGCTTAGATATCCTTTGGTTACCTCAGACACCTATAGGTATTTAATATGCTCAAGTGTGTCTTAAATGAGAGAGCCTTGCCTCTTATTTACACTCTCAAAGTAGCTTCCTTAAAAACATCTTCTAGGTCACTTTGCCCACTTTCCTTATTTTAGGGTTAACCCACTTCTAATTTATCCATTAAATTTATTATTGAATTAATTTATTTTGCATTCACTTTGAATTATAGTACACTCATCAATTCACTTTATTATTTACCTTTTAAAATCTCTTAAACCACTTTGACTACTTTGACCTTTTGGGGCTTCTAGATGACATATGAGGGTCCTCCAACTTTGTAAGGCCATAACTCTCAAACCGTGAGGAGCTATGTGACGTTCCACATACCACCAGAAATGGAATGACATGTAATATCCATATAGAATAGTATTACCTGAAAATATGTCAAAACTCATACCTTTATCCATCAAACAAACTTGGGTCCATTACCCAAACCTGGGTTCTCCAACTTCTCATGCCCATAACTCTCTAACCGTGAGGAGTTATGTGACGTTCCACATACCACCGGAAATGGCATGATAAGCACTATCCATATAGGATAGTTTCACTGTCAAATTCACTAGAGTTAATCTCATTATTCCATAAATAAGCATGGTTTCTCTAACCATACTTCTAGGATAACTCAATCCGCAAAGCGTCTTCCCGTGAGGGATTTTACCATAAGGGGACCACTTTGGAGTTAATCCATTTATACTTATTATCAACCATGGAAAGACAATAACGAGTCATCTTTACATAAAACAATCTTGGGTCCATTACCTAACCTTTATGCTACGTGGATTTCTTCAAGGGTTGGCATCAATGACAACCAACCTTAATCAACATTTATTTCATTCAAATTCATCAAAGATTCATTGTATTTACAAAACTTCACAAGAAATCTTGGACCAAAGTCAAACTTAGAAATCCCCGATGGAACATACAAAAACATCTCTAACAAAAAACCAAAACTGAACTCTAAAATTTGGATCAACTTGCCACATATCACTACCCACTCGACTCTACACAATAGTCTTTATCAGTCATGAAACTAATTCACAAACAGACAATCCTACACAAACTATCAAATATAGATAAACACCTCTGAAGAACAAGTGTCTAAATGATTTGATTCAACCCTGAATATTGTTGTCTATAATAAGACCCTGCTATCAAGAAAGAGAATTAAGCTATGATGAAGATATGAATGAATGAAAGATGAACTATCTCAGCATGAATTCAAAGAGAAAACCTTAGCATGATTTTTTTCTTCTATCCCCCTTTGTTCCTCCCCTTAGTTAAGTTTTTAACAATTCCGAATTGGTTAGAGTAGTTAAACTAACTTATTAGTTAAGCTAACATAGGACCTTAACTAACTTTAGTTAAGGAAGGGGAGAAAAGTAATAATCATAATATGGTCATAATTAAATAATAACTAATAGGTGGGACCCCCTTGTGACTCCCCTAATGATAACAATCATCACATCATAACATAATCCATTTGTTAAGCAAACACGCCCCTTGTGCCTCCCCTCAAACATATTTTTGTTTGGGAATTTTAGCTCATAAAACTTAAAAATAGTTCAGATTGATACTCATATATCCAAAATGAGACCTGTTGTCCAAAATCCATGTAGTTCACTGTCATAAACAATAAATAACATAAGAACTAAAATCCATATTTTCTAGTCTGTGAAGCAACCTTCCCTTGGTTGTTGCTGTCACCTCCTGACTTCCCTGAAAATTCCTTGAGCTGTGCAGAGCCTTTAGGCTTTATCTCACTAATCACATGGGAACAATCATCCCTTGGATGCATCCACGAAGACACGGATTTTCCAGATTCATCAGAGGGTGAGGAAGGGGCAACGACAACTTTTCCTTTACTAGATGCATGGTGGGCTTCAGTCTTCAATCTCTTGTTGGAATGGGAGGATTGCACTGGTGAGTGGTTAGTGGAATCTTGGGAAATTGGGTTCAAAGGTGGGGGAGATGGAAAAATTAATTTTGGCCAGCCACAGTTTTGGGAGACTGTCGGGTGGACAATCTCCTTCCACCCATCATTTTCTGGGACTTCAAGCTGTAAAGAGACATGAGGAGGCACAGGTATACCGGGGGCTTGAGGGGATTGGAAGGGAGGCCTTTCAGGCCTCGAATGGACTATCCCCTGTCCAATCCAATTAAAGAATCCATCGTGGAACAATTGGCCCAGCTTCATAATCAACATCAAAATGAATTGAGAACCTAGGCCTCCTTGGGCCTCGGTTCTAGTTACCTCTACCTCTGTTTCCTTGGCCATGGCTTTCCCGACTGAAAAAACTCATCCTACATATGTTAACAATTATAAAATAGTATTTTAAATAACCATGCATGACAACTCCTTAAAAATATGAAATAGATTTGGCTTAGAATGTATCAGGCTCATGCAATCCAATCCATACAAATTGTTCTAATGTCAATCATTGAGCAGGGGGGTGAAAAAATGCTCAGGGATACATGAGGGGTTGTAATTAGCGAAAATATGATATAATGAAAGGGAAGAAACTTGGTCACTGCTGAATGATAACAACAATCAACTGTAGAAACCAATAAAACTCACTACAATCCACACAGGACTTTGCCACTTTTACCCAATCTAACACATAATTTTCCTTAGCTATGATCGATATCAGAACAAGGGGTGAACAAAATGAATATGGGATATGTGGGGGGTTTATAATTAGCGAAAAATAAGATAATGAAGGGGAAACAAAAATGGTTACTGTTCATGAGATCAATAAAGCACTCCATAACATATATTGCAGTAAGGAAATATGCATCAACCAATAATCAGATGACTTGAGTAATAATTCATGTGTAGTGTTTTAATTTCATTGACCATTTATATCCAACACAACACCATTACAAAACAAAATTACTTCACATAATTTGTAAGATGTTTTGTTCCTTTTATTCACATATTCTTCACGTTATAACAGTCAACGACAACACTCATTCCCAATCTGTAATCATTTACATCCACCACTGCTACATCCAATCTATATTTAAAAGGCATATTTCTGAAATAATAACGAAGTTTCTACTTATGAAATAGATCCGATCAAGGTCTATAACGATATTCATTCCCACATGTATATTTAAAAAATAATCAAGATACCAAAACCTCAGATGCCACGACTGGTAATGATAATTGACTATACAACCAAACAATCATTATTGAGCAAACTTCAAGGGAAATGTAACCATGCCACTGTAAAACAAAACACTCAAGGTGACTTAAAAAACGAACCAAATAATCAACACCCCTGTCATCAACAATGGCCAATTTGTGATCAATAACGCGTGGTGTGTAACTGAGGAAACTTCATGGTGCAACTATTCCATAACACACAACAATAATTGACCACAATAGAACTCAATAGACTGTGTTGAGCCATCGATTTAGCCAATCGTGGTTTACCGAGTTGCTCACACTCGGGCTCACTCAACCGACAACAGAAGATGCAATATACTTAGTCCAACAATTCATTTGCAAAAACCCTATACAGAACGCGACTGCCGCGATCAATCCCCAAAATCGTAACCATTGTTAGCCACCAACCAAAACATGAAAAGTGTGAATCTTAGTAACTGTATACCAACTAACAAATTCCACTGTGGTAGAGGAACAACCAAGTGAACCAGCCATGGTACCTTATACATAACCAGGCACTCGATCGACACAGGGTAGAGGCCCTTTCATTTAAAAAATGTTGAATTACTTAGCATAAGGCAAGTAACTGTGACCTTAAGTAGAAATTTAAGGTTTATGTTGATATCAGAGAGGCATTGACGGGTAACCATAACAACATGATGGCTATACGAATCACGGGTGAGCCCGTAACCAAGGTAATAGACCAAAATAACTGGAAACCACTTGATAGGTATGAAAGTTTCCCTATGAAACTAGATCCTGGAGGGTTAAGGGTTGGCAGAGTATCTTTTCACAAAAGGAACGAGGCTAATTTCAGTGAGACTTCGAGGCCGATGGCATATGCCCAAGGGGCTGTGGTGCTTGTGGACGAAAGACAATCCCTTTGCAAGGCCGAAATAAGAAACAGGTCTCTTAATTTAACCCGATAACCGCAAAGACATTCACCATGCCATGATTTTAAACAAAACCCTTCGACCAACACACAATGGAAATAAATAACTATTGCCCAGGAAGACTAACATTCCAATGAACTTAAACTGAACCATCTATTTTTCATTCAAATCCAAAATTCCACATAGTTGCAGCACTCAGGACAACAAAAACCCACACAACTGAGCCATAATCATTTCATAACCAGAGTGACGTCAAGAATGGCCAAAAGAGACATACCTGTTAATCGAAATCCTTAATATAGGAAGTGGCCGAGCGGTTTCACCCTGCTAGAAATCTGGAGCATGAACACAACTGCAAGATCAAACATCAGTCCGACTAGGGTGGCGGCCAATAAGAAGGGTAAAGGTGACGTGCAGTAAATGCACTTCACCTCCACCCATATCTCATTTACTCCACAGTACATGCCAACGAGCCTCCCATTAATCACCATTACTCAATCGAGGCATCGATAGTATCAATACATTTAAACCATTACATAATCCAAATCCACATAGTAATTCAACCATTTGCATTCACTTTTCCAAATCCGCCACCCCTGTTTACATTCCAGATATAAATCAAATACATCGCTCAACTACTACACAATCTAAACGATCATGTATAACATCATCAACATTTAACCGAAACATAGCATAATCACCATAAAAACGCAAGCCATCTTTCCATGAGCCACCAACGTTATGACGTATGTAATTCAGCCACTAATTCCATTAATCGATACATAACCATTGCATTCTTACCTTGCGAAAGTGCACCACCAAAATTTTCACCATATGCATATATACAAATGTAATTAAACACTTTCATAGTGTTTTCCTTATAACTAGAGCTACCAATAGATAACAAATATTTATGCATGTGGTATTGCAGGCCTAGGTTCCTTTGTACTCGTTGTGATACCTTTCCTATTTAAAAAATGTCATTAATGTAACTTTACAAATATGTTGTTATGCAAGTGCAGTAGAACAGTCACCATTTATGGGTAGTAGGCTATAGTCCCATGAAGGGATATCATCACAAAATCTCTACTCATATCAATAACAAGGATATTCTCGTCAACCATGTAAACCTTTGTAGCACATCATCATACTATTGAAAATGAACAGATCTGATCTTCAAAACAAGGGGGGTCCCACCTACTAGCATTATTTAGTCTTATATAATAATGGCTTCAGCAACAATTTGCGGGCGAAACTACATTGACGTTTTCAATCGTCAACAAGTGGAACCCCTTGTAACTCCCATTTATCTCTTAACAATTATAACATAACCAGTCAATTAAGCAACAACAACTCTCCTTGTGACTCCCATCATCATATGCACATTTGACAATTTATCTCATTTATATTTGACATTGTTTTCAAAAATGCATTACTCATATATCCAAAAAAATAAAACGTGTTTTCCAAAAATTCCTGAAGTCAACTGTCATCAACAATAGATAAAATAAAAAAAACTCAAAAGCCATATTTCCCACTCTGAGATGCAATGTTTCCTTGATTGTTGTTGTCACCCTTTGATTTTCCTAAATTTTCCTTTGGCTGCGTTGAGCCTTTAGGCATAATCTCATTGATCACGTGAGAACAATCATCCCTCAAATGCATCCAGGAAGACACGGATTTATCAGAGCCATTGGAGGGTGAGGAAGGGGAAGCAATGGATTTTTCTTTCTTAAGGGCATGGTGGGCCTCGGTTTTCAACCTTTTGCTAGCATGAGAGGAATGAACTGGTGAGTGAACAGGTGTAGCTTGGATGATGGAATTAATAGGTGAGGGAGAAGGTAGGGACAAATTGGGCCAGACACGATGTTGGGAAACTATCGGACAAAGAATCTCTTTCAATCCGTTGTTTCGGGAACCTTGGGTTGCAATGAGACATGAGGGGGCATGGGAATACTAGGGGCTTGTGGAGCTTGGAAAGGAGGCCTTTCAGGCCTAGGTTGGACTATTCCTTTCCCAAACCAATTGAAAAATCCGGCCTAAAACAACTAGCCTAGCTCTTGTGAGTCAACATCAAAGTGTATGGAGAAGCTTGGCCTTCTTGGGCCTCTATTCCAATTACCTCTCCCTTGGTTGCCTCTATCATGGCTACCTCGACTGAAAAAATGCATTCCTGCATGCATGATGGATTAGCAAATAGTCTTTTAAACAACCATACATGATAACTCCTTAAAAATATGAAATAGATTTTGGCTCAGCAACATATCAAGCTCATGCAATCCAATCCATAAAAATTGTTTAACTTTCGTCAATGAGAAGGGGGTGAACAAAAGGTCCTGGGATATGCGAGGGGATTGTATTAAGAGAAAAAATGATAAAATGAGGGGGAAAGAAACATGGTTATTTCTCAAAGACCACAACAATCAACTGTAATGCAACCCAAAAAGAACACCATTGTAATCCAACGACTTTAAACTATTTCAATACAAAAAATTTCTTGACTGTAATTAATTTTAGAACAGGGAGTGAAAAATGAATGTGGGAAGGCGAGGGGGTTGTAATTAGCTGAAAGAGAAATAATAGTAGGGAAGGAGAGAGATTATTGTTCATAAAATTAATTCGGTGATCCATAAAACCATTTTGCAAAAGGAAGCACACCAACCAAATGACCACTGAGACCCCAAACAACTACTGTGTACTGTCCAAACAAATCTGCATATTTAACTTAATCATTGTTGTAATCAAATATTTAACATAGTATCATCAAAACAGATAGTATACATTCCACAACAGCCTATAGGGGATATATGCTCCTCTCATTAATATTTTCAAACAATTCCCAAATGCTTAACCAATAAACTATTTCCACTCTGTTCAACATCAAAATTAACCATTGCCCATGAATTATTCCAATCATCAAATACAAATCAAATGTCGTGCTCGATTTTGTCTTTTAATCATTTAAAAATTGAATTGCAATGAAGTTATACTGTCACAACACTAGTTCCTATCATTGTTAAAAAGCATGGTATCCATTTAACATACATAGTGGACAGTCGACACCACAATTCATATCAAAATTGCAAGATCATGAATTTCCATTTAAACCCACAGAAAACAATCACCACTTCACTCATGCTATGCCGTGGGATACAAAAAACCATTCGACCAAATGCAATTGTATCTCTATGACTGTACAAGTCCAATTTTCTTTGACTCTAAACATTAAAAATGCTAGGCTATCCATCCAATACAACGAGGCCTCAACAACAGTCCAATTTTACAAAACAATCGATCAAATCACAATAAAGCCATGTTCAAAAACCCGTGACCTTCTCCAATGGCGCAATAAATTAATATTGATAACAAACACAGTGGACAACCATTCCATAATCACCATGATTGCAACATTCCCATTGAACAATTCTAAAACACATAGTCATAGTATTATTAACTCAACCTATCTGGTCGAGCTATCAATCGAATACAAAGAGGCAGCAACAATATTGCAATCGAACCACACTGTGTAAAACTTGTGCCCCTCCTTGACGATGCAATCAAATAACCATGCATATATAGTGGATGGAAATTCCATAAACACCTTGATCGCAATAATCGTCTGTCCATTAAAAACACACAATTACAGTAATCATTTATTCATGCTATAGGAACGCCACTCATACCAATGCATCAAGCGTGAAGCTTCATTGTGAATTAATTAATTAAAAACAGTGTTGGGTCATCAATTCAATAAAAACAAGGACAACGATTGTGTATTTGATTGATCCAATTAACCATGGTGAGCTTATCCATTCAATTATAAAAACAATGCAATAACTAGGTATCAAAACCAACACCATCATCACATAATCAACGGGTCCAACCAGTAATCAACCACGTCGACAATACACACCAATCCATAACAACCAATAGTAAACCTGACAGGCCACAACGATCTTCTCTATCAACCCTCAGACTTGAGGAGTCAAGGGTTTGCTATGTGGACCAACACGGGGAGGCTAGAGTCGACTCCTCTCAATGGTGAAAACCTCTGAGACCAATCGATGCACACACAAAGAATACCACAATTCACTTCGTGGACAGGGTGAAAAATCCCGTGATAGGAGAGGCTATGAACATAGGAGCAAGGCTTCATTTTGGATTTGTAATTATACTTAGCACACGTAGGGTTTAACCCTCATGGATCTCCCAACCAACCGACTAACAATGCTGAGGTGAAAACAGATCCGTGAAAAGGTAATATATCCCACTGTGTGAGCATTAGTATCATGAACAACCGAATGCCCAAGTGAAAAATACACAGTGACAGAAAATGCTTCCAACCCATTAAAACCCATAAAATCCAAAGACTGGGCATGGTGATAAGAAAACATGAAAATAGCCGGCCACTAAGACCAAACGAAACCTTCCAACTAAACCAACAAGGATGACAGAGAGCCTTTATGGCTGCTAACACTCAAGACGACCAAATACACTGTAACTTCAGACATTATCGTAGAGAAAGCCACCAACGATTCATTCCAGAAAAATAACAATTTTACATAGTTGCCATACTTAAGGAAAACACAAACCCATACATCTGAGCCAATCTCCATTTCATAACCAGAGCAAACTCATGGATGGAAAAAAAAAGAGACATACTTGTAATCAAAACACCTTAAAATGCAAGTTGGCCAAGCAGTTCCTCTCTGCTTGAAAGTCAGAGCCTAACCACATCAACACAATTTGAACAATAGCCTGACTAGGGTGGCGGATGGTGGAAGGAGTAAGGGTGATGTGTAGTAAATGTACGTCGCCTCCATCCCCAGTCCACTAATTCCCTAGTACACGCCAACCAACTTTCATTAACTCAATTAATTAAACCATGTATCGAAACCATCAACCATTAAAACCAATAGCGCGACCCATATCAAATTATTCCATAACATAATTATAATGCATATCGACTATATAACTCAATAAATCGCATAGCTATTAACTTATTAGCTAGGATAACAACAATCCATTAAAATTCGATGCATGCAGTGTAGTATATTTGCATAGTTAGATTCCTTCCTTTTGGATTTGTTTATATTGCTTTTGCCCTCTTCTAACTACTCTTTATGTATTGTTACTAACATGTCTGTTGTGCAGGTGTCCCAGTAATGGATCCAAGAATAGATAGCAATGGTATCAATGAATAACATAGGCTGTTGTAGAATAAAACTTGAGCTTAGAGCAATAGAAAAAACACATAACACGCCTAATCCATCATCCAAGTGTCGCAATTTGCACCAACACATAATAAGCCCTATCTCTGGCCAATAAAAATAAGAGATCATCAACCATATAAGCATTGTTGAACAATATCACAACATCAAATAAGAACCAGATCTGATCTCCACTCTACCAGGGGGTTCCACCTACTAGTATTATTTAGCTTTTATAATAATAGGATTTAGCAACACTTTACAGGCAAAACTTCATTGAGATTTTAATCGTCAACACACATTTATGCATGTTTGGCTCGGTTGGTTCTTTGGTAGATTCCACTGTGCCTTTAATTGTGTTTGGTGGGGAAAATGCTACACCAATATTGCCTTTCTTTAGGATTCTAGCTAGTTTCAACACACTGGGCGAATAACATTAAACATCTGAAGGTTACGGAAAATGATATCAAGGTGAGCTTTGACATTTCCTCATTGTACACCAAAATTCCAGTCGATGAAGTCATCAAGGTAATTGAAGATTTAAATGATAAAGAGACATATCTATTGGTAAGGGCATGTTTAAAATCCACTTTTTTCACTTTTAGAGGAATCTTTTATGAAGAAAAAAAATGGGTGGCCACAGGCTCTCCTCTCTCGCACGTGGTCACAAAAATATACATGGAACACCCAGAGAAACATGGAATAAAATCCTTTCCTTTGAAACCCAAGGAATGGAAAAGATATGTAGATGACAAACACTTTCCGTGGCCACATGGGAGGAACAGTTTGGGTGATTTCTTTAATCACCTCAACAACCAACATGAGAACATAAAATTTACAAAGGAGATTGAGAACAACAACAACATACCCTTCTTAGATGTCCTTGTCACAAAGAAAGATGATGTCACCCTTAGACACCAAGTTTACAGAAAACCTACTCATACTGATAGATATCTACATGCCAACTCCCATCATTTTCTATCCCAAAAACCAGGAGTGATCAACACTTTGGTGGCTCAAGATTTAAGGATCTCAGACAAAGAACATGTATGGCTCAAAATTTCAAAAAGAATGGATACAATGTCAATCAATTCAAGAAGATCGTGGCTAAATCTAGAAGCACTAATGTTCAACAAAGAAATACCTCTCAATTAAAAAGAGTCTATCTTCCCTACATCAAATGGATCTCAGAGAAACTAGCCAGACTCCTAAAGAAAGGAAACATTAGTGTAGTTTTCTGCCCACCAAACACTATTAAAGGCATGGTGGACTCTACCAAAGATCCGCTTGAGACAAACATGCATAAAGGTGTCTACTCTATACCATGTTCTTGTGGTAAAGTCTATATAGGTGAAACTAGAAGATCCATGAAGATTAGACTCAAGGAACAAAACACTGATCTAAAATGGAATCGAACTCACAAATCCACCTTAGCAGAACACTCTTCAAAACAAGCCACCTAGTTTGTTTGGAAAACGCCAAAATCATTTCCAAAGTTGATCACTATGGAAAAAGGAAAATCATGGAAGCCCTTGAAATAAAACTTCATCCAAATAACCTCAATAGGAATGAAGGCTAGAAACTTATTGAAAACTGGAAACCTCTAATTCACCTGCTAAAAAATAATCAAAACTCCAATTCAGAGCCGACCAGATGATTTCATAGGATATCCAATTCTTTAAAAATAATTTATACAATGAGAATCATCAACTATCCTGTGAGCATCTTAAAATAAAAACATTGCATCTGAGCTCTTGATGATGATCCCAGTTGGGAGCGAAACACGTTGAGCCTTCAACCCAAAAAAATGCAGAGACCAATACTCATCAAGTTATTTTACATATGCTTCTATATACTACTTCCTTTGCCTTTTATTTTCCAACTTTTGATTCATGCTTGACACGGTCAAAAGTCAAGAACTTACCTCTCTTCTCTTCTATCATCTTGATCCACATATGGATATTCTCTTTACCTCTTATTTTTCTATCCATTTTCAACTTCTTCCACCACATAGATGCAAGGCACTTCAACTGATTGCATGCTATCTTCACCCTCACAGAGTCTTCAAATTTATTGCACTCATTGTTAGTGTATTTCTTCAATCCTATATATCAACTGCTCTAAATTACAACTTGCAAAATATAAATTGATCTTCTTCTTTTGTTGATGCTCCATATTTTCTTCATGTTCTTATGATTCCTCTCTAGAAATACACGTCTCCTCTTTATATTAATCATCACTTTCATTGAATACTGTGGTGATAGTTTTTCTTCTTTGGGCTTCCTCCATGACATCTAGTATTGCTTTCAATATTTTCAATATTTTTACAACATTTACAACAATATCTTCATCTCTTTTTCTGGGTTTTCCTCACTAGTACATTGGGCCCATTTTCCGACAATTTATCAATGAATTTGCATAGAAAAAATGTCTAATGTTTGATGAATCCTTCAACCCATTGGACATAAAATAGACTCGCCAAAGTTTTTCTCTACTTGTTCCTTTAAATTTTTCAATTTCTCAAAGGCTTAGACTTATTTTTCAGAAAATAAACCCACACTCTTCGAGGATAATCATCTATAAAAATTAGAAATTACCTAGCACCATTTATAGACTGAGTGGGGACTAGTCCAAATATATCCGAATGAATAAGTTGTGAAGAATCAAAATCTTTACGAGAGCTTGCAGTAAACTGAACTCTTTTTTGTTTACCAAAAATACATTACTCACACAAGTCTAAATTACAAGACTTAATCCCATAAAGCATACCTCGGTCTTGCAGAATTTTCAAACCTTTTTCTCTTGTATGTCTAAGGTGTTGATGTTGTTGGATACGTGTTATATTATTTGAATGACTAGAAATAGTGTCTACGTTGCGTCAGGTGTGCAAGGGGGGGGGGGGGGGGGGCGTTCAGGGGCATCTCCCCCGAATTTTTTTCCTCGATTTTTGTGTCCATTTTTGGGTAGTCCTCGATTTTCGTGTCCATTTATGGGAGATTTTTTGGCACATGGTTTTTCACCGATCGTTTTCTATTTTCGGTTAATGAATTAGGGTTGTTGACTAATCCAGGTCACTGGATTAAGGTTTTGGATGTTGTTGGCTCCTATATGTATATTTTATTGTAAAATATTTATGGTGTGAATGAATATTGAATATGATGGTTTTCCCGGTTTGGGTTTCCAGGGGAAAAATCTCTTCGTAATGTGTGTATTTTCCATTGTATCTTTTCTGTTCTTTTACTGAAAATTTGTTTGCAGCAAATTATTGTACAAGGTTAAAATCTACAGATGCCACAACATTACTACATCTTGAGCATTCCTTGAAGTTGTTGTTGTTCCATGGTTTCTCATTGTATCACTGCACAAAAAATATAGGTTCCTATAATATTCTCCTTTTGTTACCACTAGGGCTCCTTTGGTGATTATGCAACAATTGTTACCAAAGGTAGTATAATACCCCATCTTATCCATCATCTTGATTGAGAAAAAATTCTTCTATAAATCAAGTGATTTCCGTGCATCACATAAATTCCTTTCTCTACGATCGTCTAGCTTGATCCTATTGTCCCCTCTTCCCACACTTTCTAAAGGATGATCATCACCCAAGTAGACCAACCCACCACTATAGGGATGATATTTGACAAACTAGTCTCTGTGTGGAGACATGTGGAAAGATGCACCTGAGTCCAAAACCCAAGAGTATAAAAGAGATATGTTATTAATGAGACATAAGGCATCACATGTTACCCTCTCTACTGAATCTATTGTACTAGCCTCAATGATGGCTGATTTTTATTTTCATACTTCTTTTCCTTTTTTTAATTCCTACAGTGCTTCTTCGAGTACCCTGGGTTCCCACAATTCCAACACTTCCCTTTCAACTTGCATCCTTTTGATTTATATTTGGAATGTGATCTACCTTGTTGACTCCTCTCACTAGATCAACCTCTCATAGATAGGGATTCATTTGTAGAAGGTTTCATATAAGTTTTTCACCTCAACTCTTCTCCTAACAAAGCGGCTACCACATCATCAAATTTTAGAGTTCCCGATGACGCATTGTTGAGGTTCATCACCATATGATCCAGTTGACTCATAAAATCACCAACTAAGCCACCAAGACTACAAATGATTGCAAGACACTGTGTTTAGAAATTTTTATTATCTATTATTTATAAATACTTAACTATAGGTGGGACCCCCTAGCAAAAGAAAGAAAGTTGAAAATCCCCTTGTTATAAGAGTTAATGATCACACTCAATTTTACTACAGTTATTTGGGTATCTTGCTACATATTGATTATTCGTTTTGGTTTCTCCAATATATGGTGGTTTTGCGGGAGATTCACCTTGTTTACCAATATTTTATCACGTTCATTCATAAAAGAGGTTTTTAAATTGTGAAAAATAAATTCAATATATTGTAGGTATTGGGAGGGGGATGTGGGGTCTCAAAGGGTTTATAGGTATTCGGGGGTATAAAAAGAGGTATCTAGTGAAAATAGGGGTTTATTTTATTGGAAATATGTATTGGGAGGGGGGTTCAACCAAAGGATTTTGGGATATATATATAATTATCTAGTGAAATTAAGGGTATTCTTTAATATCCCACAAACGAAGGTGTTATGTCGCAGGTTCACTGAGTGAAGACCTCATGGGTGGTTGAAAAAATATGATTGTTTGTCATGCTATGGACAAAACATGCATGGTCATCCTATCAAAATGTGTGCTAATAATCAATGTTTTTGAAAGGTTGGTACCATATTGAGGTATTCATAGAAAGTGCAGATTCAAGTTCAAATTGATATGATGGTATAAAATTTAAAATGGTTGGTTGATATACCACAATGATCCAACATGAAGTGCTACTTAAACATAATAACTTGACCTTAGATGTTCTATGATAGTATCGGACCTTCATATATATTAGGTATTTCATATATATAAAGGTGGTATGATGAAGTTAAAAAATTGGAAATTCACCACAACAAAACAAGCCATTAGCACCTAGAACAACACTATAATTTAGTGTATATGGGTGAATGAATTGGGATGAATGAAAGACGCAAAACTCGACACCAAATGACCTATTTAGGTGGGTGTCGAGATTAGCGCCTAATTTTTCTCCTAGTTTAGCGCCTAAAATAACACCTATTTTTTCTCCCAATCATGCTTCTTGTTTTTCTTTTGGTATAGCATCGGAAATATCTTCTAGTTTGGCTTCCAAATGTATGCCAATTATTTCTTTCATTACTGTGTATTTGTTTTCTTCTAAAATGAATTCCATGATTGAGTCTTTTGTTGCTTCTAAAATTGCTTCCATTTTTACTTCTTTGTTTGCTACCTGAATTGTTTTTTTTTTTTGCTTCCTAGGTAGCGCCAAATTTTTATTCCAAGATTGCTTCTGGTTTGGATTCCATTGTTGCTTCCTTTTTTGCTTCCAAAATGATTCTTTTGTTGCTTCCTAAGTGCCACCAAGTTTTTCTCCTTAATTGGCACCAATTTTTGGTTCCATAATTGCTTCCTTGTTAGCTCCATGGTTTGCTTCCTTTTGTTTCCAAGGTTTGCTTCCTTTTTAGTGCCTCATTTTGCTTCTTTTTTAGGTCCAGGGCTTTCTTTCTTTTAGTGTTGGTATTTGCTTCTTAATTAGCATCAATTTTTTTCTTCTTGTTAATAAACCAATTTATCTTCCTACTTAGATCCAAAAATAACTCCAAGTATGGCTTCCAATTTAATGTCAAGTTTTACTTCCATTTTAGAGCCACATTTTTCTTCCATTTTAACAATTCATGTTTCTTCCTTTTTAGCTTCCATTTATTAATTTAATATTTTTTATTTCAATTTGATTAGTTGAATATATCATGCCTCTTAAAAAACTTATATTATTATAGAGTAAATCATATTGCATTTGAAGTATTTTATACCATAGCTTTTATAAAGATTTTTTAGGGAAATGAACATCCATACAAACTAACAACATCATTATACTTATTAAATCTCCATCAAAATAAAATCTACAACATAGAATACATATAAAATACCAAGATAATGATTATAACATGATGATCATCTATAATTAAAACACGTGAGTCAAATAGATCCAATATTAGAGAAGTATCATGTCAAACAACTTATATCTTAAAAAAAAAAAATAGATATTTCATTTGGAATGTATATCATAACATTTATGGAGATCTTAAAAAAAACAGATATCGTATTCCAAATTTATGTCATATCATTCATGAATAAATTTAATTGAATTTGACAACATCCATCCCTAGTAAAGTAAAATCATCATACGCAATAAATATCCATTCAAAAATCATCGACCACTTCCAATATATATATATATATATATATATATATATATATATATTAACAAGTCAATACTGATAAGATCGTCATCATATATAACTAAAACAAGTGAAAGTCAAATATGCCAATAGATCAATAACATGTCAAAATTAATGATACATGGCCAATAATCGACATAAGTCAAAATGATACATGTCCAAATGATATAAGTGAAAATGATAAATGATGTAACTCAAAATGATATTTGTCAAAATGATACAACTCAATAATATGGTGTTGCATCTGAAAATGATACATATGATAATAAACATAAAAAGAGACATCATAACGATATATCGACAATGATCAATGTCACTGACTACTACCAACAAATGACTCATCATCATCATCACTATCATGATTAGTATCAATGTGATCTGTTGGATCATTTTTTCATTGATGCCAAAGGATTGATGTCAAGGGATTGATTGATGCCAAAGGAACAATGTCTTGTCATAGCATATTGATGTAATATGTATTGTCCTTGATGTGAATAGATTGATGTCAAGTGGAATCATAGTCATATGATGTCATGCATAAATGAAGATGGATCAATGAGTTGTCATTGATATATGATGCATAGATGAAGATGGATCAATGAGTTTTCATTGATATATGATGCATAGATGAAGATGGATCGATGTGGTTTCATTGATATATGATGCACAGTTGAATAGATATAAACATGAATCATTATTGTCTTGATAAGGAGTACAAATGGATGAACTCCAAAGTGGTCCCCTTATGGTGAAATCCCTCACGGGAAGATGCTTTGCGATTAAGTTATCCTACAAGTATGGTTAGAGAACCCATTCTTAATTTTGGAGTAATGAAATGAAGATAAATGAATTAGTCAGTGAAACTATCCTATATGGATAGTGCTTGTCAAGCCATTTCTGGTGGTATGTGGAACATCACATAATATGTATTGTCCTTGATGTGAATAGATTGATGTCAAGTGGAATCATAGTCATATGATGTCATGCATAAATGAAGATGGATCAATGAGTTGTCATTGATATATGATGCATAGATGAAGATGGATCAATGAGTTTTCATTGATATATGATGCATAGATGAAGATGGATCAATGTGGTTTCATTGATATATGATGCACAGTTGAATTGATATAAACATGAATCATTATTGTCTTGATAAGGAGTACAAATGGATGAACTCCAAAGTGGTCCCCTTATGGTGAAATCCCTCACAGGAAGACGCTTTGCGATTAAGTTATCCTAGAAGTATGGTTAGAGAACCCATTCTTAATTTTGGAGTAATGAAATGAAGATCAATGAATTTGTCAGTGAAACTATCCTATATGGATAGTGCTTGTCAAGCCATTTCTGGTGGTATGTGGAACATCACATAAATCCTCATGGTTTGAGAGTTATGGCCTTACGAAGTTGGAGGACCCTCATATGCTGGCTTGAAGCCCCAAAAGGTCAAAGAAGTCAAAGTGCTTGCAAAGAAGGAGGATTATTTAAGTAATAAAGTGAAGTGACAAAATCAAAGAGGATTATTTAAAGTGAAGTGACAAAGTCAAGGAATATTATTTAAATAATAAAGCAAATGGACAAATTTCTAATTATGGAAAGTGATTAACCCTAAAAGGAGGAAAGTGAGTTAAGTGGTCAAGTGGCTACTGGATACATGGACAAGTATAAAATTGGGCAAAGTTGGAAAAAGTGACAATATGGACAAAGTGGCTATGTGGACAAAGTGACCTAGAAGATGCTTCTAAGGAAGCTACTTGGAGAGTATAAATAAGAGGCAAGGGTCTCTTGTGAAATATATCTCTTGAGCATATCTTAAAGATATATTATGAGAAAGAGAGTGGCTGGAGGATCTCATGGACGCATCAAAGTTTCTGTGAGTCTGATATATTGACGGTGAAAGTTTTGGAAGTTCAGAAACCCTAGTTTCTGAAGGAGTATGCGAGCAGAAGTGGACCAACGAGCGTACATACGCAGGCTGCATTGAGCTAGAGCGCATACATATGTGGGCTAAAGGAAGACAGAACACGTATAGTTGATGGAAGTCATGAAGACTTGAGTGTGAGTTGGTGCCAAGTTCTTGATGGGTGAAGCAAGTTTCATATCTTCATTCTATGGGCTCAGATCTTCCATAGAAACTCTGGTATGGTTACATAGTTGTCTTGATGGATACTCTTTCATATTGTATGGTGAATGCTTGAAGCATTCTTGGTATGGTTGTTGTGATTTGGTTTGTGTTGGTTGATAGAATGAGAAACACTCTTATGTTGAAGTACTGATATGATTCCCATAGTACAATGATTACTTATGTTTGAGTAGCATTCATATTGTTTGGTTGAGGAGCATGAGTATGGATGTGGTGTGATTGGTGATGGTTCATATTGGAAAGTGAAAGAAAAAAGTGATTGTGACTGAAGGCTACAGAAGATATGAGTTTTTCATGAAGAGAAAACCCTAGTTGTTCGTAAGGCACACACAAAATGTAGTACAGACAGGATGCGTACATACGCGAGCTATACTACTGGTAGGGTGTGTACATATGCATGTTGCACTACTGATAGGTCGCGTACTTGTTGACAGATTGGTATTTTTTGAGGATTGATTCCTCTTCTCAGTTGGTGATGAGTTGTGTAAGTTGAGTCTTGCATTATAGAGTTGTTGCTCTTGTGGAGTTGTAACTCTATTCAGTTGTTGTTGATAACCCAAGGATTGTAGTCCGTAATAAAAAGAAAATTGTGCATACATCTTGTGTTCATTGTGTTCATTGTTGTGTTGAGTTGTTGATGATATATGTTGTTGTTATATGTTGTTGATGTATGTTCAGATTTGACTGGTTATAAATGACAACAATAAGTAATAAGTAAATGGTGATTGCTAAATAAGAAGTTTTGTGAAAGGGAATAGCTAAAAAGAGCACCACACTCATTCACCCCACCTCTAAGTGTGGTCGGTGTGTCCAACAATTGGTTTCAGAGAAGGCCTTCACTATAATCCTTAACAAACTTAGAGGAGATCCATGGACACACAAATGGATGATGAAGCTCCAATCCTTGATGAGGAAAATTATTCTACATGGAGAATAGAAATGAGAGTGCATTTGAAGGAAATGGGAGTGAGTGTTTGGAAATCAACCATTGGTGGATCAGTTCCTTTGAAGAACAAGTCAAAGTTTGTAGCTCAAAGGGAAGGAAATAAGAATGATGCATTGGCTCTCAAGAACATTCTTAGTGGACTCTCAAGTTCCATCAAAGAGAGCATGGGACAATGTACTTCCACCAAGGATCTATGGCTAAATCTAGAGGAGACATACCAAAGCAAGAAGGAAGACACTAAAGACAACTCCATCAAGAACAATGAAGGTAAAGAATCTCTAAAATCCTCTATTTGTAATGATTCTAAATGTGATGATGTTGGCAAAAAGGTGTTGAGATTTGGGTACCTTGGAAAGTGGTCCCCATGTGCTTATGAGTCTCTAAGCACAAAGGGGGAAGACTATTACCCTCATACTTTACTTTATGATTCTAATTTCACTTTGACTTAGGAGTTTTAAGTCAAAAGTGAAATATGTCACTTAAGTCATAAAGTGACATTTAATTCACAATGTGGGTGAATTAATAGACATAAAGCAACTAAGGAAAGTGGGTTTCCTTAGTGAGATTTTTGGAGTTGATCTCACCCATTGATTTAGACTTGGCTAGATCTAATCTAGGTCATTGATATTTTAGGGTTGGCATGAGGAGGCTAAAGAGAGGGTAAAGGCATTTTGGAGACTCATTCTTCACTTGAGACTTTTGGAGAAGAGAAGGAGGGAACATATCTTGAGGAGGAGAGGGGCGCACTTCATGAGAGTTTGAGAAAAACCCTTGAGAGCTTGAGGAGGAGATTGTGTTAGCTTGGAGCTTGCATGGAGAGATTATCCATGGAGGTTTAGCCTTCATTCTTCAGAGGGAGCACCTTTTATGGAGGAGGGGCACATCTTGAGGAGGAGGGGCACATTTATCATCCTTCATTTGCTCATGAGGAGAGGAGGACTTGTCAGATCAGGTTTAGGTCTAATGCATTGGGAGAGGAGAGCTTGGGTGCTAGTTTCTGTGGAGAGAGACTTTCAGTTTCAGGTTCAGTTTATTTATTGTGATCATTTCTGCTTGGAGGAGGGCGCATGAGTTGAGAGGATTGGTAGCTACCTGGTAGATGATATGCTTGGAGGATTCGAGATCTGACAGTTTTTATGGAGAAGCAACATAGGAGAGGACATTCCTGTGGAGGGATTTCTTCATTGGGTTACTGATGAGCTAGGGTGCTTCAGTTCAGTACAGACGACAACAAAGGGAGAGGGCGCACCATAGTTTGGGCACTTCTTTCTTTGGATCTTGTGGAAAGGATCGTGAGGAGCTTGCTATGTATACAGGTTCCATTGTATTTCATTA
>ML791404.1:181387-273365 GCA_009831015.1 Picea engelmannii
AGATCAGCATTTTAAAGTTCAAGATCTAGAGGTAGTGTTATGTGTTTTAAGTTATATTGCATGTGCTAACATTGAGATAAGAAAACACTTGCAAGGGCACCTTAAAAGAGCACTTAACCTATAAAACATTGAGAAGAAAGTGGTATGACTGTTTGCTGTCCTAAAACAGCAAAAGAAGATAACCATACAGTTGAAACTTAGAGCCATACTATGGTCAAGGACAGACCTTAGATGGCAGCCTCATAGGACCTCAGATAATTTCTCCATGGTATCAGAGCCAAAGGTGGCTTATACTTGCTGATTTTGGAGCACTTTTTGGGCAGTTTGGAGAAGTTTTTATATCAGATTTGTTGGTTGTTTTGGACAGCAAGTTTACAGCCCAAAACAGTGGGTAAAATTCAGATCTGAAGGTACCTCTCTTTCATTTCCAGTTGCATAGCTCAGGGCAGATTTTGGACAACTAGTTTACAGAGTTGGTGGACAGTTGTGGGCAGATTTGTTGGGTTGATTTTTGACACTTGTGGACAGCCTCTTTTCACACCTGTGTGGACAAGAGTGAGGCTATAGAGACGACCTCTTTTCACACCTAGAGATTAGGAGTGAGGTCGTGGATTCGCTTGCCTCTTTTCACACCTGTGTTGACAGGAGTGAGGCAACGTTCCTTTGCATTGGGAGCATTAGAGTGAGCATAGTTGGCAGACATGTCAGTATCTTAGATGCGTGTGGAGGACAGGCTAGCCGGGGCTAACAATTGGTCACCTTGGAAGGTGAGGATGGTCTTTGTCTTAGAGGACCTCGAGCTATGGGACATAGTCGAGGAAATTGTTCCTCCCATTCCTGTCACTGCTCCCGTCTTGGTAGTAGAATTCCGGAGGAGGAACAACAAGGAAAAGAGGATCATATGTGATGCTGTGAGAGATCACATTATTCCCCACTTGACTAGGAAGACTTGTGCATTTGAGATGTGGGCATCTTTGTGCAAGTTGTACGAGAGCTCTAATGAGAACCGGATTATGGTTCTTCATGACCAACTAAGGGGCATTCACATGCTCGAGGACGAGTCGGTTACTTCATTCCTTGGTAGATACACATAGATCAGAGATGAGTTGGCCGTCGTTGGAGAGGTTGTGAACCCTAACTCTTTGGTGAGGCAAGCTATGAATAGCTTCACCAAATCGTGGGGTCCATTTGTATAGGCCATTGTTGCCAGGGAGGTTATGCCTACATGGGAGAGGATGTGGGATGACTTCGTCCAGGAGGATATTAGGCTTGCAGCTGAGGCTTCTGGACAACAACAACAACAACATATAGTTTTTGGTGATGAGGACCTTGCTCTTTGGACAAAGGGCAAGAAGAATATCGGTCATGGAGGTCGGCAGGGTCCCAAGTTTGGGGCCCCACCACAGGGAGGAGAGAGAAACAACAACAGTGGGCAGAGGAGAGACATGAGCATAGTGAGATTCTTTGCTTGTGGAGATATGGGTCACTATGCAGGACAGTGTCCCAAGAAGAAGAAGAAGCAGCAGGATGGGTCAGCAACGACAACAGAGGAAATAGAGTTCAATGATCGGTTTGCGAGAGAGTGTGCATTCATTAATACTTTATCTACCATTACACCATCTAGCATTAGTTGGGGAGACCAAGTTGATGAGGACTGTCTGACGCACAATAGTGATTCAGAGGGAGATCAGACTCACTGTCCCTGGACAACTTCAGAGTGGGTGACTAGTCCACCTAGTATAGCTACAGTTTCAGAGCAGTCGAGTAGACAGAGAGTTGGTGCTACAGCTTCAGTGCATCAGAGGATGAGGAGGAGGAGCAGCAGGGCACCAGAGAGGCTTGAGCCTCACATGGCTTATGAGACGGGCAGATCAGGTTCTGGATCCACTTCAGGTGGAGGTGACTTGGCAAGAGGCCAAGTTCGTCACTCTTGGTGAGAGACCAAGAGGGGGAGACTCTTGGTGAGATGCCAAGAGTAGAGACTCTTGGTGAGAGGCCAGGAGTAGGAGGAAATCCTTGTTGGCAGACCAAGGTGGAGATCTTCGGTGTGATGCCGAGATCTAGGTGATCTTGGATAGATGGAGAGTCAGTGCCATTTATAGATCATAAAGATTGAGTAGATCTGTGACAGAGTCCACTTTCATAGATCAGGGTACAACCATACTCACCGAGCATATGCCAGGAGGAAACCATGTCCACTGCAGCGATGATATTGGTGGTGACGAGCACTTTCCTCGGTAAGAGGGAGTGTTGAGATTTGGGTACCTTGGAAAGTGGTCCCCATGTGCTTATGAGTCTCTAAGCACAAAGGGGGGAGACTATTACCCTCATACGTTACTTTATGATTCTAATTTCACTTTGACTTAGGAGTTTTAAGTCAAAAGTGAAATATGTCACTTAATTCATAAAGTAACATTTAATTCACAATGTGGGTGAATTAATATACATAAAGCAACTAAGGAAAGTGGGTTTCCTTAGTGATATTTTTGGAGTTGATCTCACCCATTGATTAGACTTGGCTAGATCTAATCTAGGCCATTGATCCTTTAGGGTTGGCTTGAGGAGGCTAAAGAGAGGGTAAAGGCATTTTGGAGACTCATTCTTCACTTGAGACTTTTGGAGAAGAGAAGGAGGGCGCATATCTTGAGGAGGAGAGGGGCGCACTTCATGAGGGTTTGAGCAAAAACCTTGAGAGCTTCAGGAGGAGATTGTGTTAGCTTGGATCTTGCATGGAGAGATTATCCATGGAGGTTTAGACTTCATTATTCAGAGGGATCACTTTGCATGGAGGAGGGGCGCATCTTGAGGAGGAGGGGTGCATTTATCATCCTTCATTTGCTCATGAGGAGAGGAGGGCTTTTCAAATCAGGTTGAGGTCTGATGCATTGGGAGAGGAGAGCTTGGGCACTAGTTTCTGTGGAGAGAGACTTTCAGTTTCAGGTTCATTTTATTTATTGTGATCATTTCTGCTTGGAGGAGGGCACATGAGTTGAGAGGACTGGAAGATACCTAGTAGCAGATCTGCTTGGAGGATTCAAGATATGACAGTTTCTATGGAGAAGAAGCACAGGAGAGGACATTCCTATTAAGGTATTTCTTCATTGGGTTACTGATGAGCTAGGGCGCTTCAGTTCAGTACAGACGACAACAAAGGGAGAGGGTGCACCACAGTTTGGGCACTTCTTTCTCTGGATCTTGTGGCAAGGCTTGTGAGGAGCTTGCTATGTATACAGGTTCCATTGTATTTCATTACTTGTTGTATCTCTTTCTTTAATCATCATTATATAGACATATATCCCAAACTGGTTTTCCCCGGGGGGTTTTTATCCAGGGTCATGTT
The DNA here is from genome assembly GCA_009831015.1 of Picea engelmannii. Lineage (NCBI taxonomy): Eukaryota > Viridiplantae > Streptophyta > Pinopsida > Pinales > Pinaceae > Picea > Picea engelmannii. The sequence continues at coordinate 184,728 of ML791404.1, forward strand.
GACCAAAAATACCTGTGTCAAATTTATGCATGTTTAGAAGTGTAGATCAGCATTTTAAATTTCAATATCTAAAGGTAGTGTTATGTGTTTTAAGTTATATTTCATGTGCTAACATTGAGATAAGAAAACACTTGCAAGGGCACCTTAAAAGAGCACTTAACCTATAAAACATTGAGCAAAAAGTGGGATGATTGTTTGCTGTCCTAAAACAACAAAAGAAGACAGCCATACAGTTGAAACTTAGATCCATACTAAGGTCAAGGAAAAAACTTAGATGGCAGCCTCATAGGACCTCAGATGATTTCTACAAAAGGAAGATCTCGAAGACAATTCCATCAAGATCAATGAAGGTAAAGAATCTCCAAAAACCCTCGATTGCAATATTTCAAAATGTGATGATGTTGAATATTTCTCTACAAGTGAAGAAGAAAATCTAGAAATAGTTTGTATAGAATCAAATGATAGCTATCCCCATGGAAGAAGTAGAAGAATAACTATCAGAACTTCAAAAGAAATTTGAGTGGGGTCTATATGAATACAAATCTGACCATTACTATATAGACTATAGCTATCTTTCTGAAAACACCAAAACTTTTCTTAAAAGGAGTCCAAGTCATATTTTGAAATTGAAGGAAATGCTCAAAGAACAAGAAGAAAGTAAAAAGACTCAATTAGAAGAAAAGGAAGAAGATATCAAAATACTAAAGAATGAAATAGAAGAAAATAAGATGGTAGATGATGATAATTGCAAAAGTCTTGAAATTATTGTCCATCTCAAGACCCAAATTGAAGAAGCCAAAAGGGTAGAGGAACTATTAAGGAATCAAATAAATGAAAAGGAAGAGTCATGCCATAAGTTGGAAGCTGAAGTTGTTGATCTTAGAAAGAAAGTAGAAAATTCAAACAAATTCTTGAATAGCTCAATAATCTTGAATGATATCTTGGATAGTCAAAGATCACCAAATGATAAATCAAGTCTTGGATACAAGAAAGAAGCTACACATGTTGAAGATAGCACCTCAAAGAAGCATGAGGTAAGTCCCTCACTCTCAAAGGATGGAAATAATATTGCAAGTCAACTATCTACACAAGGCAAGGAAAGTTTCAAAAGAACAAAGCAAGGAAGACATCAAGAAGCCTTCTTTACACCTCAAAGAATAGAGACACCTTCAATATGGTTACCAAAGAAAAGGTATGAAATTTTTTTTCATGGTCAATGTTACTCATGTAAAGAATATGGTCACAAAGCTTTGGAATGCATATTGTATGCAAGGGGAGATAGTGAAAGATTTCATAACACCCTAAGGTGTTGGAGATGTAATCAAGTAGGACATGTTTTTTTTCAATGTCATGTCACGAGATGCTACAATTTTAGTGTATTTGGCCACAAATCCCATGATTGATGGAACACAAGAAGAAATTCCATGATAAGGACTTCATATAGCATGACTAGAATAAGGCATGAAGTTAGGAAGGAAGACATTTTTGAAAGGATGGAAGCTCAGAGATCAAGTTATGAGAAGAAAGGTCACCTTCAGAAGTGGGTGAAGAAGACTGAACAACCGGAGAAGAATGGGATCCTTAAGGGAAGCTTAAGTGTGTCATCTTTAGAGGCATACGCAGGTTACAGTGGTAATAGTCGCGCACATATGCAGGCTGACATATGAATAGGTCGCGTACATATGTGATTTGTCTGTGTAGCAGGCCACATATATGTGGTAAAAGCCTTTGGGAAAATGGTTATGCACATGGGTTGCAGCATGGCATGATTATATAACTCTGTGTTGCAGGGCCTGACATGGTTTGTTGCAGGCTCTAACATTGTTTGCTGCAAGTTTTCATGATTACTTGTTGACATACATAACTGATGTATGTATGATGATGACATATGGTTGAGTGTTGAAATACTATCTTGGATGCATGTTACTAACCCTTGAGTATGGATTGAGGCATTTTATGTTGACGAACAATGCTGGTTGTGACAATGAAGTTATGACACTTTGGTTATGAGATATACCATGATGACACTAGCTATAGATGCCATTGATCTATTGAGGCACACTTCTAGTACATATTGGATGCTTAGTATTTGTTGTAGTGAATGGAGTATGAGGCTGATATGTTGAGGTACATGGTTGGTACATATTTTAGTTTCATTTATATGTCTTATGATGTGTTATTGGAGGCATACTTTTTGGAAACTTTCTGCATGCATTTGGCATATGGATGGGCTACATATTGGAACATATAGTTGGTGAGTTGATGCGAGCTGTATAGTTGGTCATGTTGTACAACATTGAGGAGTCATAACTTGATCTATAGTTGATGCATGATTGGTACACTTCTAGTACATTGGTAGATGCACCTACTAGAAGTTTGATTGGCACATGTTCTGGCATACATGTATGTCAAGGACACATCTTGATTGTGGTTCATCTTATTGTGGTATTGGTGCATGATTGATGGACTTTCTTGGTACAAGTGGTGATACATGATTAGTGCAATGTTGATGCACTCATAGATGGTATATGCATGTGGATGATAGTACTTGGCCAAAAGTACACCATTGATATTACTTGTTTAGCATATACTTTGGTACATGACATATGGGATGATATAGTTGAGACACTTGATTGATTGAGATACATGATTGTGGCACTTGGTTCATGGTGGAGGCATATCATGAGTGATATAAAACTTGTTTGTGGCACACAGTTAGCATGTTGGTAGAAGCATATGGTTGATACACTCCATTGATGATATCTTATGGCATACTCTATGGTATTGATGTACATGGTTGATGTACATGGATGTTGTGCATGGTGGGCACACAATTTGGTACATGATGTACTTGGTTGATGTTTGTTCATGATTCTCTATTTCATTGTTGACATATTTTTTTGCTTCATGATGTATGGTATGGCACGAATTTGATGCATGGACAGGTCCAAGTATCGTCATAGAAAGAGCGATTGATCTATGATTCAATTGAGCAGTAGAATTTGTAGCTGAAGCATATTGTAGTGCTAGCATATTGTTCATATTGCGGAGAAGATAGGAGGAGACATACCCATAGGGGGAGTCATTCTTCTTCCCATGATTCTAGGAGGAGATATTTATCAGATGCATACTTGGTAAAATAGCCCTATACTTGGAGAAAGAGTACATAGGCATAGTTCCAGGGGGAGCATTGGTCATAGGGGGAGCATGAGCGACATATATTCAACATTACATCAGAGCAATATCCCTTGTTCAAAGGGGAGAAATTGTTCATAGGAAAATCAAAGGAATTGAGACAAGGGAAGCAACTCCAAGGAGATTTCAGGCAGGGGGAGAAACCCCAAGGAGAGAACTACCCTTTTCCATTGATGTCAAAGGGGGAGAGATAGTCACATTGATGTGATTGAGATGACTATTGATGTAGAGAAATGCCTTGTCTACATATTTCCATCAATGATTGGTGTTGACATCAATGTTGGTATTTCCATCAATGCCAAAGGGGGAGATTGTTGGATCATGTTTTCATTGATGTCAAGGGATTGATTGATGTCAAGGGATTGATTGATGCCAAAGGATTGATTGATTGATTGATGTCAAAGGAACAATGTCTTGTCATATCATATTGATGTAATATGTATTTTCCTTGATGTGAATTGATTGATGTCAAGTGGAATCATAGTCATATGATGTCATACATAAATGAGGATGGATCAATGACTTTTCATTGATATATGATGCATATATGGATCAATGAGTTTTCATTGATATATGATGCATAGATGAAGATGGATCGATGTGGTTTCACTGATATATGATGCACAATTGAACTGATATAAAGATGACTCATTATTGTCTTGATAAGGAGAACAAATGGATGAACTCCAAAGTGGTCCCCTTATGTTGAAAGCCCTCACGAGAAGACACTTTGCAATTAAGTTATCCTAGAAGTATGGTTAGAGAACCCATGCTTAATTGTGGAATAATGAAATGAATATCAGTGAATTTGTCAGTGAAAATATCCTAGATGAATAGTGCTTGTCAAGCCATTTATGGTGGTATGTGGAACGTCACATAACTCCTCACGGTTTGAGAGTCATGGCCTTACGAAGTTGGAGGACCCTCATATGTTGGTTTGAAGCCCCAAAAGGTCAAAGAAGTCAGAGTTCTTGCAAAGAAGGACAATTATTTAAGTAATAAAGTGAAGTGACAAAATCAAAGAGGATTATTTAAATTGAAGTGACAAAGTCAAGGAATATTATTTAAAAAATAAAGCAAATGGAGAACTTTCTAATTATGTAAAGTGGTTAACCCTAAAAAGAGGAAAATGGGTTAAGTGGTCAAGTGGCTATTGGATACATGGACAAGTGGAAAATTTGGCAAAGTTGGACAAAGTGACAATATGGACAAAGTGTCTATGTGGACAAAGTGACCTAGAAGATGATTTTAAGGAAGCTACTTGGAGAGTATAAATAAGAGGCAAGGGTCTCTTGTGAAATATATATCTTGAAAATATCTTGAAGATATATTATGAGAAAGAGAGTGGCTGGAGGATCTCATGGACACATCAAATTTTTTGTAAGTCTGAGATCTTGACGATGAAAGTTTCAAAAGTTCAGAAACCCTAGTTTCTAAAGGAGTACATGAGCAACAGTGGACCATAGAGCATACATACGCAGGTTGCAGTGAACCGGAGTGTGTACATACATGGGCTGAAGGAAGACAGAGTATGTACAGTTGATGGAAGTCATGAAGACTTGAGTTTGAGATGGTGCCAAGTTCTTGAAGGCTGAAGCAAGTTTCAAATCTGCATTCTATGGGCTCAAATATGCCATAGAAACTTTGGTATGGTTACATAGTTGTCTTGATGGATACTCTTGTATATTGTATGGTGAATGCTTGAAGCATTCTTGGTATGATTGTTGTGATTTTGTTTTTGTTGGTTGATAGAATGATAAACACTCTTATGTTTCAGTACTGATATGATTTCCATAGTACATTGATTACTTATGTTTGAGTAGCATTCATATTGTATGGTTGAGGAGCATGAGTAAGTTGTTGGAGAGTATGGATGTGGTGTGATTGGTGATGGTTCAGATTGGACAGTGAAAGACAAAAGTGATTGTGACTAAAGGCTATAGAATATCTGATTTTTTCATGAAGAGAAAACCCTAGTTGTTTAGAAGGCACACGTAGGTTGTAGTACAGACAGGTTGCGTACATATGCGAGATGTACCACTGGTAGGGCATGTACATACATGTGATGCACTACTAACAGGTCACATACCTATTGAGGATTGATTCCTCTTCTCATTTGGTGCCGAGTTGTGTAAGTTGAGTCTTGCATTATAGAGTTGTTTCTCTTGTGGAGTTGTAACTCTATTCAGTTGTTGTTGATAACCCAAGGATTGAGTCCGTAAAAAAAAGAAAATTGTACATACATCTTGTGTTCATAGTGTTCCTTGTTGTGTTGACTTATTGATGATCTATATTGTTTTTATCTGTTGCTGATGTATGTTCACATTTTACTAGTTATAAATGAAAACAATAAGTAATGAGTAAATGATGATTGCTAACTAAGAAGTTTTGTGAAAGCGAAAAGCTAAAAAGAGCACCACACTCATTCAACCCCCCTCTAAGTGTGGCCGGTGTATCCAACATGATCATCATCTTCGTCTGCCCCAATGTATTATGTATATGCCATATCATCATAATATCTGACATGTCTATATCAAACCCATTATAATTTTGATCTATCTCATGAGGATCAACTACATATTCTGGAAGACCCATGTTCTGCAGAAAAGAAAACATTGAAAATTAAAAGTTATTATTTATTTCATGCAATAATTAATTTTTGTGTTATATTTCTAATATTACAACATATGAAACAAAACCATAATTATATTACATCATATCAAAGTGCACATACCATAATAAAATTTTAAATAAGTTACAGAGAAGATGTCATTCCAATGATGTAAAATATGCAACAATTCCAATAAACTTTAGTAAAAATCATAAAAAAAATTGTTTTACATTTTAACTATCAGCTGTAAATTATATTACATAATCGTAAGTGCCAACCCTCTCCATTTTGTGCTATATATGATTAAGTTTGCCTTGAATATCCTTTGAGAGTAAAATGGTCTATATATATTCCTCTCTCATATTTCACAAATGAATATTTTTCTAGGACATTTTGGCACTGTAGTATGCTTCAAAGGTCCTTTGAGAATTAACTAGTCTATATGTAATTATGCAGATGCTCTAGATTCTTATTCAACTAGACCACATCCAAATATTAATCCTTCCAAAGAAATCATTTTCATGTTTATGAAAATGTGCCTCAGGAGTCGATGGAAAAAATGGTCACTTAGTCCATGCCTTAACAAGCTTGCAACATCCCACATAACTCAAAAATGATGCTCCATTAGGTTTTTATGCCCCGAGGAGGTATTAGCCCTAGAATATTCAAGACATCATTTCCATGGAACATAGAATCCCTAGAATATTCAAGACATCAACCCCTAAAGGGATGGAAATTATGACAAAAATGTAATAAAAGATGTCAAGGTGTATTCCAAGAGAGATAGATGACAATTAAACCCTAGACGACATGCTAACAAGGCTGGAAATTAAGGGTAATTCTTGTGTTTCCATGCCTTTCCTTTCCTTTCTATGCCATGCCTTTCCATGCCATGCCTTCACATTCCATTCCTTGCCATGCCATGCCTTGCCTTCCCTTTCCATGCATTTCCTTGCCTTTCCATGCAATGTCATGTCATGCCTTGCCTTTCCTTGCCATGCTATGCCTTTCCTTTGCATGCCTTGCATTGTCTTTCCTTTCCATGCCATGCATTTCCTTGCCTTTCCATGCCATGCCATGCCTTGCCTTTCCATACATTTCCTTGCCATGCCTTGCCTTACCATGTCATGCCATGCCATGCCTTGTCTTTGCATGCCTTGAAATGCCATGCCTTGCCTTGCCTTTCCTTGCCATCCCATGCATTGCCTTGACTTGCCATGCCATGCCATGTCATGCCTTGACTTTTCATACCTGGCCTTGCCATGCCTTGCCTTGCCATGCCTTGCTATGGTATGGTATTCCTTTCCATGCCATGTATTTCCATACCATGCCTTGTAATGCCATGCATTGAATTCACTTGCCATGCCTTGTCTTTCCATACCATGGCTTTCCATGCCATGCCTTGCCATTCCATACCACACCTTTCCATGCATTTCCTTGTCGTACCATGCATTTCCTTTCCATGCCATGCCTTTCCATACCATGCCTTGTCATTCCATACCTTTCCCTGCCATGCCATGCCATTCCTTTCCTTGCCTTGCCTTTCCATGACATTCCTTGCCATGCCATGCCTTGCATTACCTTGCCTTGCTATGCCATGCCTTGCATTACCTTGCCTTGATATGCCATGCCATGGTATGGTATGCCTTTCCTTGCATTGGTATGGTATGGTATTATATGGTATCCTTGGCATGGTATGGTATGGTATGGTATGCCTTACCTTGCCATGCCATGGTATGGTATGGTATGCCTTGTCTTTCCATGCTATGGTATGGTATGATATGGTATGTCTTTCCATACCATGCCTTGCAATGTCATGCCTTGCATTCACTTGTCATGCCTTGTCTTTCCATACTATGCCTTTCCATACCATGCCTTGTCATGCCATGCCAAGCCTAGCCATGCCTTGCCTAGCCATGCCTTGCCATACCATGCATTGCCTTTCCATGCCATGCCTTTCCATACCATGACTTGCCATGTCATGCCTCTCCTTGTCTTTCCATGCCTTGCCATGTCATGCATTGCCTTGCCTTGCCATGGCCTACCTTGCATTTGCATGCCTTGGCATGGTATGGTATGCCTTTCCTTGCCATGCCATGGTATGGTATCCTTGATATGGTATGGTATGCATTGAATTTTCATGGTATGGTATGGTATGGTATGCCTTGCCTTGCCATGCTATGGTATGGCATGCCTTTCCATTCCATGTCTTTCCATGCATTTCCTTTCCATGCCTTTCCTTGCCATGCCATTCTGTTCCTTTCCATACCATGCTTTTCCATGCCATGCCTTGCCATACCATGCATTTCCTTTCCATACCATGCCTTTACATGCCTTGCCTTACCATGCCATACCATGCCTTTTGATACCATGCCTTTCCATACCATGAATTTCCATGCCATGTCATGCCTTTCCATACGCCCCTAGACCAAATTGGCCACATGTCCCTGAATGACTTGAGGAGGCAAGTTGCAATTCACAATAAAACTCAAAACGGAACTTGAATGGATGAATCGTTAGTTGCATTGGATCTAGAGCATCGATTTTCATCAAGTGGGGCCCCTCCACTATCATTTTGTCAACCGAAAAACTATTTCTTGGAGTATCTCTAGCACTAGGGCTTTTCTCAATGAGGAATAGTGCAATTTCTGAAGAGGAGATTGATTTTCAAGAACATTTTATTGGGCGTTTTTGGGTAGTGTAGTCACATGGGCTTTGTCCAAATAGACTTGAGAGAGCTTACATAACTTCGTTATGATGCTCGGTTAGGATTTTATGCCCCTAGACCAAATTGGCAACATGTCCCTGAATGGCTTGAGGAGGCAAGTTGCAACTTGCGATAAAACTCAAACCGAGACTCGGATTGGAAAATCATCGGTTGCATTGGATCCAGAGAACTGGTTTGCAGCTAGTGGGGCCCCTACGCTATCATTTGGTCGACCGAAAATTTGTTTGCTTGAGTATCTCCAACACTAGTGTTTTTCTCAATGAGGCATAGTGCAAGTTCTGAAGAGGACGTCAATTTTCAAGAACAACGTGTCAGGCATTTGTGGGTAGTGTAGTTGCATGGGCCTTGTCCAAACATACTTATAGGAGCTTACTGGACTCTATTATGCTAATTGGTTTGGATTTTACTCCCCTTGACCAAATTGGCCACATTTCTATGAATGAATTGAAGAAGCGAGTTTCAACTCGCGATAAAACGCAAACCGAGACTCGTATAAATGGACGAATCGTTAGTTGCATTGGATCCAGAGCATCGAGTTTTAGCTAGTGGGGCCCTCCACTATCATTCCATCGACCGAAAAACCATTTTTTGGAGTATCTCTGGCACTAGGGTTTTGCTTAATGAGGCATAATTCAATTTATGAGGATGAGGTCGATTTTCAAGAACACTATGTCAGGAATTTTTGGGTAGTGTATTTGCATGGGCCTTGGCCAAACAGACTTGCGAGAGATTACAGAATTCTGTTATGCTACTCAGTTTGGATTTTATGCTCCCAAACCAAATTGGCCACATGTCACTGAATGAATTGAGGAGGCGAGTTGCAACTTGCTATAAAACCCAAACCGAGACTCGAATGGGCGAACACTGGTTGCATTGGATCTATAACACTAGGTTTCATCTAGTGGGGCCCCTATTCTATCATTGCATCGATCGAAAAAACGTTTGTTGGAGTATCTCTAAAATTAGTGTTTTTCTCAATGAGGCATAATGGAAGTTCTGCAGAGGAGGTCGATTTTCAAGAACACTGTGTTGAGCGTTTTTGGGAGTGTAGTCACGTGGGTCTTGTCCAAACATACTTGCGGGAGCTTATGAAACTCCATTATGCTGCTCGATTAGGATTTTATGCCACTGGACCAAATTGGCCACATGTCCCTAAATGACTTGAGGAGGTGAGTTGCAACCCGTGATAAAACTCAAACCGAGACTCAGATGGAAGAACCGTCGGTTGCATTGGATCCAAGCATTAATTTTCAGCTAGTGGTCCCCTACGCTATTATTCCATCGATGGGAAAACCAGTTGTTGGAGTATCTCTGACACTAATGTTTTTCTCAATAAGGCATAGTGCAAGTTCTGAAGAGGAGGACGATTTTCAAGAACACTATATCGGGAATCTATGGGTAGTGTAGTCGTGTGGGCCTTGGCAAAACAGACTTGCGGGAGCTTACATAACTTCATTATGTTGCTTGGTTTGGATTTTACGCCCTTGGACCAAATTGACCACATGTCCCTGAATGAATTGAGGAGGCGAGTTGAAACTCACAATAAAAAAAAAAAAAAAGGACTTGAATGGACAAATCATCAGTTGGATTGGATCCGAAGCACTAGGTTTTAGCTAGTAGGCCCCCTCTGCTATCATTCTATCAATCGAAAAACCATTTTTTGGAGTATCTTCGGCACTAAGATTTTTCTCAATGAGGCATAGTGCAATTTCTGAAGAGGAGGTCAATTTTCAAGAACACTGTGTTGGGAATTTTGTGATAGTGTATTCATGTGGACCTTGTCCAAACATGCTTGTGGGAGCTTACATAACTTCGTTATGTTGCTTGGTTTGGATTTTATGCCCCTGGACCAAATCAACCACATGACGCTGAATGGCTTGAGGAGGCGAGTTGCAACTCGTGATAAAAATAAAAATGAGACTCAGATGGGAAAAATGTCAGTTGCATTGGATCCAGAGCACTGGTTTTCAGCTAGTAGGGCCCCTACGCTATCATTTTTTCGAACTGAAAACTGTTTTCTGGAGTATCTCCAACACTAGTGTTTTGCTCAATGAGGCATAGTGCAAGTTTTGAAGAGGAGATCGATTTTTAAGAACAATTTGTCGGGCATTTTTGGGTAGTGTATTCATGTGCGCCTTGGCCAAAAATAATTTTGTGAGCTTACAAAACACCATTATGCTGCTCGGTTAGTATTTTATGCCCCCAGACCAAATTGGCCACATGTCCTTGAATGGCTTGAGGAGGAGAGTTGCAACTCATGATAAAATTCAAATTGGGACTCTGATGGGAGAACCACCAGTTGCATTGGATCCATAGCACTGGTTTGCAACTAGTGGGGCCCCAATGCTATCATTCCATCGACCGAAAAACCGTTTGTTGGAGTATCCATGGCACTAGTGTTTTATTCGATGAGGCATAGTGCAATTTCTGAAGAGGAGGTCGATTTTAGAGAACATTGTGTCAAGATTTTGTAGGTAGTGTAGTCATGTGGGCTTTGGCCAAATAGAATTTTGGGAGCTTATGAAACTCCGTTATGCTGCTCGGTTTGGATTTTACACCCCCATACCAAATTGGCCACATGTCCCTGAATGGATTGAGGAGGTGAGTTGCAACTCACGATAAAACTCAAACTGAGACTCATATGGGTGAATCATCAATTGCATTAGATCCAGAGCACTGGGTTTCATATAGTGGAGCCCCTTCTCTATCATTTTGTCAACCAAAAAACCATTTGTTGGAGTATCTTCGGCACTAGGGTTTTGCTCAATGAGGCATAATGCAATTTCTAAAGAGGAGGTCGATTTTCAAGAACACCGTGTTGGGAGATTTTTGGTAGTGTAGTCACATGGGCCTTAGCCAAATAGACTTGTGGGAGCTTACATAACTCTGTTATGCTGCTTGATCTAGATTTTATGCCCCTGGACCAAATTGGCCACATGTCATTGAATGGCTTGAGTAGGCAAGTTGCAACTTGTGATAAAACTCAAACCTGGACTCAGATGGGTGAACCACCAATTGAATTGGATCCAAAGTACTGGGTTTCAACTAGTGGGGTCCCTACATGATCATTCCATTGACCGAAAAAACATTTGCTGGAGTATCTTTGGCACTAGTGTTTTTATTAATGAGGCATACTGCAAGTTCTGAAGAGGAGGTCGATTTTCAAGAACACTATGTCGGGTGTTTTTGGCTAGTGTAGTAGCACGGACCTTGGAAAAATAGACTTGCGGGAGCTTATAGAACTTCTTTATGCTGCTCAATTTGGATTTTATGCCCCCGAAACAAATTGGCCACATGTCCCTGAATGACTTGAGGAGGCGAGTTGCAATTCACGATAAAACTCAAAGAAGAGAGATCATAAGGCACATAAATGTTTTTATTCATTTCCTTGCTCTGGGTTATGTATTAAAAAATCACTATATGGTTGAGTGTTAGAGGAAGCATTCCACCACAAAATATTTTGATATTTGACTACATAACCAAGTTGTAGATCAATGTATCCCGTGGCTACAAACTAGTGCTACCTATGGATACAGAACCACCCAAGTTCTAGGGTCTAAAAAGAAGAATGTAGATAATATAAGTAAAACAAGATGGTTGTAATAAGTATCACTCTATCTCATTAATTGAACTCTCTCTATGAGAAAAATAATGGATTGAATATAAATACAACGAGCTTGATTTTTTGAATTAGTGAAACATCAACAAAGTTACACATGCCACAAATCACTCCATAAAGCAAGGGAAAGCAATTCATTCAAATACAAGTAAGCTTAACGTGTTGCATGTGCATGAAATCATTGAAGTAAACTTCAATAAGTGTGTGTAAATATCAATTGTGCATGCACCATATGCACCAACATCCCCCCATAAACACAAATTAGGTGGGCTTGTGGTGGTGATGTAGAGATAAAGATATGGATTTCAACAAATATGAAGCCATTTTAGATACCCATGTACAAAATGACCCCCTAAATAAGTGAGGATGGGGAAAACCCAATGGGAACCCCCTGCCCCCTAAGAGAATAGAAAGAGAGGAGTAAGTGGCCCACTCTAAAGAAGAAGCCACCAACACCCCCAAGCATCCAAAATGAATATGGGTCATGTTGCAAAATTTCAGGTGTCAAAAGGTTAACTCGAAGAGCCCTCCTAAAAAAAACATTTCTCACAATTATTAGTTGATTGGTGTTGGTATTGAGAATTCAATAACCCTTAAAAACCATTTGGATACACTACAAAAATGTAAGGTTGAATTTGTGGATCCATAGCCTTGCATATCTTTGTATGAATGTGAACCCATGCTTGAGTATCTAACATTATGAAGTGTTTTATGGTGAGTTTCCGACTACTACATGCTTTGAAAGGAGTAACACCTATACCCATGCTCTACTTGCTAAGCTATTGCAAATAATGGTAATTGAGATGGAAACATTTCTCATGCCACAATATGCACACCTCATTAGAATGAGTGAGAAGAATAGTAGAAGGAGAAATGGAAGATCTATGCATCCTTTAAGAGGGATCTTTAACATCATAGTTTTGAATCATAAAAAATGACTTTCTTATAAGATCTATGCATCATACAAAATGACTTTGAGGGTCATCACATGAGGTTTTTTCCCTTCCCCTTTCCATAATTACTCATCACTTCACCTACCTTTGACTTGTGGAATTAGGAAATACTCATTGTACTAGGACTTGTCACATGTTTAAGGGTAATGTTGTTCCCCCTTGGTAAAACTTAGGAAAACATTAAAACTAACCTTGTTGTTATGTTGTGTTAATAGAAATCACTAAGTGTACGCCACCTAATGGATTGCAAGGAAGTTAGACCCACCACTCCAAGTGGGCACCTTGCATTAGGATCTAGGATCATCACATTTGTCACATGGACCACTCAAAGATGCCCTCCTTACACAGTTGGACACCTTCATGCATGATTATTCCCTCCTCGACCACATGTGGGAGGATTGTTGAGAAAATTGAGGGTTTCTGGGAGGTGGTTACGCATGGTCATAGGTTGTTACGATGGTTACAGGATGATGTGGCATTGACCACATTGATTTATTTGATGAGTGCCATAGTTAAGGAGCCACACGTGATATACTACATTGGATACTTGTCTTGGATGAGCCTCATGTGTGGCATGATGTAATGCATATGGAGTTAGTTACATCTTGAGATGACCACGTCCTTGATTCTATGGGTTAGTTGGAGGAGCACTCTATGTCTATGGGCCCATCTTTGACCACTTCTTCACATTTTTTATGGATGTTGGATACTTTTGAGGAGGGCACACTCGATCTAGCCCCTATAGCTGACATGTGTGACTATTAGTTACACATTTGACCACTTTTGAGGGGGCACTCATGTATTAGAGTATTGTGAGGGAAGTTTGGTCCCACTTGTTGTATTTTTCTCATGGGTTTGACTTGGGCTAATGGTTTTTGCCCATAGTTTGAGCTAGCACATTGTATTACACCTTGTATTGAGAAGGCTCCTTAGCTATAAAAGGAAGATGCCTCTCTCATTTTCATTTGTTGGAGATTATTGAGAAAAATGGCCTACACAATTCTTTTGTATCTATAATTTTTCTAAGTGATTGTTATCATATATTTTTGAAGTGTTAGATGGAATATTTTTCAGGTTTGTTGAAGGAATAATTTTCGAAGCCATGAATTTTTGACGCTATGAAGTGTCGAAGCCATGAATTTTTGAAGCCATGAAGTGTCGAAGTCACGAAGTGCCAAAGTCATGAAGTGCCGAAGTGAAAATCCAAATTCGCGAAATCATACAGGTCGTTGGATCTAGAGCGGAGGATGTAGACCATCATTTTGGTTGATGACATATCTTATGCCACGTCGTAGGGGTATCATATGGGGACACGTGTCACATGAATTCAATTCATTTTTTATCCAGATGGATATCAGTGGCCACCCACCTATTCCACAGGCTCAAAATATAGTTTTCCACCTTAGCAGTTTTTCGACAATTTTCCGGTCCCAAACTTCTGGGGTCGTTTTGAGGCCCTAAATGACATTTGTTTTGGATTTGGAGCCCAAAATATTTCCAATGACACAAGCCTCAACCAATTTAAAATCGTTCTTCTCATTTATACCTTTCCAACGGTGCATCTAGCGCCCCAAACCGAGATCGTATGCAAAAGTTACGCCCCCGAGAAGTTGACGTATCAACTACCCCCATCGGGGCCCGCAAACATTTTGGCTTTTCATCTTCCGGGGTTAGCGTTTTAGATTTTCCTTATGTTAAAAAGGGCTTTGGAGCCTCATTGTAACAATCATATTCTTGCGAATGCGAGTAGTCATCACATCTCTTCTTAGAGATAAGCTACCACCATTCTAGTGAGTCTTTCACTGTATTTCTACAGTTTTGTACATTTCGCTCATTAATAGAAATTGTGTATTACTTTATCTCTGTTTTTATGGTTATATATATGATATATATCTGTTATATTATTGGATATATGATATATCTCTATACATTTCTTTATTATATCTTCGCTCTCATTTCGTGCCGAAAATAATCCTGATCACTTTTGGACCCCAACATGTCCATTTTTGAGTTACTTGTGGAATTCATGCCATGGGTCCATGTCACCATAGGTAACATCAGCATGTCATGTCATCTCTGGGATTATGGCCTCTGGGAATTTCCATATTCTTCCACCAGCAAAATTCCTGGAGTGCCAAAGCCCCAAAATCACACAAACCGCCGATCTAAGATCCCTTTGGGACTTTTCTCAACCATTAGATCGAGCAGTGGAAGGATAGCATAAGAGGAGGTGTTAAACAATGATAAGAGGTCATTGTTAATTTATGACCTCTTCTATAGGTATAACTCTGGGGGATTTGAACAAATTTAGAGTTGAGTCCCGGAGTGCCGAAGCCCCAAAATTAGGCAGATCGTCGGATCAAGGAGGAACTTCGGGTGAATTCTCGACCTTCTGATCGAGTATAGTGGAAGGACAGGGTAAGACACAATGTCTCGAAGCCCTGAAGTAAAAAAATCATGTAGATCGTCGATCTAAGATCCCTTCGGGACTTTTCTCAATCGTTAGATCGAGTAGTGGAAGGATAGCATAAGAGGAGGTGTTAACCAACGATAAGTGGTCATCGTTACTTTATGACCACTTTGACAGGTATAAATTTAGGAGAGTTGTAATATCCCAGAGTCCTAAAGTGTCAAAGTCCTGAAATAATTAAGGATCGTCCATATCCACACATGTTTAAGTCATGATCATTGATTTCGTTGAAATTTCCAGATGATCTAAGATCGTCCAGTAAACATGAGATTAAATCTCAACCAACCGATCTACTAATGAAGATAATGTATGTATTGTTGACGAAGTTTACTTCGAGAGAGTTGGAAGATTGAAAAGGGAGAATAACCTGAAGGCCGAAGTCTGGAGGACTTGGTTCTAGTGTCGGTCTCATGATAAGGTAAAGTGGGTGATTAAAGGCATGAAGGGCCTATAAGTAAACAAGCCGCAAACATTTTTGAACAGGCTCCTTTGTAGAATAATAAGGGCAAGGTGCTAGGAGCAATGCTTAAAGTGGATAAGCCCATGGTTTCGAGCCACGGTCACAGTGAAAGTGGATTGAAGGAAGTGCATGTGCAGAATTCAAATTTTGTACCAGTTCAAAGAGCTTGTGGAATAATTTGACAGTATTGGCACACAACCATTCCATTGCCACTACAACATCATGTTTCCACAAAAAGGGGAAAGTGACTTTTTCATGAAGCATTAACTTTCAGCTCAAAGATCAGATTGGGGCATGGGAATAGTCATTAGAAATATTATTCAGAGGAGAATGACATCGATTTTTTATAATTTAGAGAATGATGATATATTTTCTTCATGAATTGAGTAGAAAAATGACATGTAGCATTGTTTAACAATTTTTTTTATAATAAGCATAATTCTAACAAAATGGTTTCTTGCACATTTTGTAGAATTAGGGAGTATAACCATATCGGTTCAAGATAATAATGCATACTCAAGAAATGGAGGAAGGAGAAGGAGCCTTCAATCATGATAAATAATCCAAAGTTCGAAATATCAGTGTTGGTAATGCAGAGGCATAATCAAATGGACACAAGAATAGAGGGGAACAAGAAACCTTAATAGAGACAATGAGAATCCTAAAAACATAAGTGTAGAGTTACAAATCAGACAATGAGAGGTTGATGAGAGAACAAAATCATATAAATTCTCAAGTACTGCAAAGACTAAATTAGTTGCATATGAAAGCAAGGAATTGATCGGACTTAAGGAAGGAGGAAGAAGAAAGATATCATGAAAGAAGAGATAACTACAGAAGAGTTGTTAATTCAATAAGTATAGAACTCATAGACATCCCTCACCGCCTTACTAAACAAGGAATTTTTATGCATATGAAGACTCCATAAGAATTATAGAAGTGTCTCCTTTTAGGAACCAAATAAGAAGGAATGAATTGGACGGTTTTCAAGGAGAGTTGAGGAAGCTTAAGCCACTACCATTTGATGGTAAAAGAGCAAGGGAAGATGATTATGAAGCATGGCTGCTTGGACTCGGGAGGTATTTTCAATTGCATAACTACTCCTCAAACCTAGAAGAAAGAATTTCCACATACCATTTACATGGAAAAGATGCTATGTGGTGGGATCAACTGAAGCAAGTGGAGCACATTAATGAGAGCATGATCACTTGGAAGAAGTTCAGGAAATATTTTTAGGAGGAGTACATTTAAGAGAACTTATATGACAAGAATATGCAAGAGTTCTTTGAGATAAGGTTGGGAAGCATGACCATGACAGAATATGAGAAGAGGTTCTTGGGATTGCTAAAGTATGTAGGATTTATCAAAGATGAAAAAGTGAAGATACAAAAGTTTTTAAGTGGACTACCATCCTTTTATAAAGAGAAGATTCAATATGATGAGCCCAGGACATTGACTGAGACCATCAGGAAGGCTAAGTACATGTATGATCAAGGAAAAGGAAGAGAATCCATGAAGAAATATTGGAAGGATAAGAAGAAGGAGAAATTTGATCATAGGAGGAAGGGGTGCAAACCTCCTTTCAATAGAAACAACCCTAACAAAAATCAATAAGATCGATATGCTAAGAATGAATCCAAGAAAGAGGATTTCTTGGGGAAAAGAGGAATACCACCAATCTAATGTTGGGGGTGCAAGGAAAATCACTTATACAAGGATTTCCCTCACAAAGGAGATAAAGATAAGAACATGCACAACATCTAAGAGGCTACAATAGTGGAGGACATGGGAAACATATATGCATCCTTAGAAGATCGACAAGTAGAGTACCAATCCAATATGATCAAAGTGGAAGGTAAGATCATTAATCAAACTGTTGCTATTTTAATTGATTCAGGAGTAAGTCATTGTTACATTGATCCTAAAATAGTGGATAGATTACATTTGGAGAAAAGAAATCTCAAAAAGTCAAGTTTGGTTCAGCTAGCCACTTGAACCAAAATAAAGATCAATGAGGTTGTCATAAGTTGTCCAATAAGTATTAATGGAGTAAATGCAATTGTTCATATGAATATATTCCCATTAGGATCTTATGACATCCTAATTGGAATGTATTGGTTGGACCAACACCTTAGGACATGGTGAAAGGACATTTTTTAAATTCTTGTGAACTCATGCCGAGAGTGGGATATTAGAAATGAGCTTGTCGTCAACTGGAAGGAATTTCTTGTGAATCAACTTGATAATTATGCTAGAATATACCACTACTATTATCACTTGGATATGTGCTTCCACCTCTAGCCTCAACCCCTAAAGAATGGATTGGTTGGACCAACAACATGTTCTCCTATATTTTCATAACAAGACCTTTACATGTCTTCATAAAGAGGGAAAACATAGCATTGTGAAAGGAATTCCAAGACCCATTTCTATAAGGGATATTCCAGCCTTATAATTGAATAAATGCTTCAGGAAAGGATGTCAATTGTCTACAGCTGATGTGGAAGAGTTGAAAAAGACAAAATGGCCAAGCCTTGAACATTTTCCAGTGTTGCAAGAGTTTGAAAGTGTATTCCAAGAAATACCAGGATTTCCACCAAAGAGGGAGATAAATTTATCTATTTATTTAGTACCAGGATCTTCCCCAGTATCAAAAACACCTTACAGAATGAGCACACCTGAATTGAAAGAATTACAAATGTAGTTGAAAGAGTTGTTGAAGAAAGGGTACATACGTCCAAGTGTTTCACCTTGGGGAGCACCAATACTCTTTGTAAAAAAAAAAGGATGGAGCATTGAGGCTGTGTATAGACTTTAGACAACTGAATAAATCCACTGTGAAGAACAAATACCCTCTACCGAGAATTGATGACCTCTTTGATAAACTAAGAGGAGAAAAGATATTTTCAAAGATAGACTTGAGATATGGATACCATCAGGTAATAATCAAGGAAGAAGACGTCAATAAGACAACCTTCAGAACCAGACATGGACATTATGAGTTTGTGGTGGTTCCATTTGGACTGACCAATGCACCAGTTGTCTTTATGTGCTTAATTAATGGCATATTCATAAATTATCTGAATACGTTTTTCATTGTGTTCTTGGATGAGATACGTATTTATTCTAAGTCTGAGGAAGAGAATGAACATCACTTGATGTTTGTGTTACAAGTGCTGAGGGAACATCAGCTTTATGTCAAGCTTAGTAAGTGTTCTTTTTCCCAAGAACAAATCCATTATTTGGGTCATAGTATTTCAAAACAAGTTATAGCATTAGATCCAGAAAATATTGAAGCCATTAAAGGATGGCCAACACCCAAGAATGTTTTAGAAATAAGATATTTTATGTGATTAGTCGAATACTACATGAGGTTTATAACGGGGTTCTCTAAGATTACTCATCCCATAACTTCTTTAGAAAAGAAGGGAATCTGGTTTGAATGGACAACAAAGTGTGAAGATAATTTTAACTTGTTAAAAGAATTACTTACCGGTACACCTATTTTAAATATTGCTAACCCAAATGACAATTTTACGGTATGTATAGATGCATCCAAGGAAGGACTTGGTGGAGTCCTCACTCAAAATGGACATGACATTGGTTATGAGTACAGAAAACTCAAAGAGCATGAGAGGAATTATGCCACACATGATTTGGAGCTTGCTTCCATAGTTCATGCATTGAAGATGTGGAGGAATTATCTCATGGGAAAAAGATTTGAATTAAGGACATACCATAGTGGTCTAAAATATATTTTTGAACAACCAACTTTGAATGCTAGGAAAACAAGATGGCTGGAATTTTTAACTGAGTATGACTTTGAGATCAAGCATATCAAGGGAAAAAAATAAATTTGTTGATGCATTCATGAGAATAGTACATCTCATGCATGCTACAATTGTTAGTATGCATCAGTCAGATTTAAAGAGCATAATTTTATATGTTGTTGTTACATATCATCATTACCTACAGGTAAAAGAAAGTTTACATCAAGAAAACGTACAACAGAAAATTAAAGAGTATGAGATTAAGGAAGATGGATCACTTATGCATAATAATATAATTTATTTTCCTAGTTCTGGAGAACTTAGGAATTTGGTATTAAAAGAAATGCATAATGTTCCATATGCTGGACATCCTGGTTACCAAAAAATAATTGTAGTAGCAAGAAGCCAATTATTTTGGCCATGAATGAAGAAGCATGTTGTTGATTACATTGCCAGATGTAATGAATGTCAAAGAGTAAAATCTGAGCATAGACACCCAATGGGTTTTCTTCAGCCATTTCCAATTCCATAGAAGAAATGGGAAGTGGTAACCATTGGTTTTATAACTAAATTGCTCAGGACAACAAGGCAACATGATTCCATAATGGTAGTTGTGAGTAAATTGACAAAGGATGCTCATTTTTTTCTTGTGAAAATGACTCATACAATAGCTAATATTGCAAAAATTTACATGAGAGAAATTTATAGGTTGTATGGGATACCTAAGGAAATTGTTTCAGATAGAGATACAAAGTTTAGTTCAAATTTTTGGAGGGGATTACTTAAAGGATTTGGTACAAATATGAATTTTAGCACATCATACCATCCACAGTCAGATGGGTAGACAAAGAGAGTCAACCAAGTGATTGAATACATGACGAGAATGTATGTGATGGATAAACCATCTAAGTGGGAAGACTACTTGCATTTGGTTGAGTTCCTCTATAATAATGGGTATCAAGCTTCATTGAAGATGATCCCATTTGAGTTTTTGTATGGTATAAAATGTAATATTGCAGTGAGTTAGGACAACCCAACAAACATAGTAGTAATTGGGCCAACATTGCTTAAGGACATGAAAGACCAGATGGTTAGAATAAAGGAAAATTTAAAGGCAAATCAAGATAGACAGAAAAGCTATGCAGATAAGAACATGCAAGCTAGAGAATTTAAAGTGGGGGAGCATGTTCTTTTAAAAGTGAAGCCCAAGGAGAGCTCATTGAAGTTGGGTAGTTGTACAAATCTAGCAGCCAGATTCTGTGGTCCATTTGATATATTGGACATAATAGGGCCAGTTGGATACATGCTTGCATTTCCTGCTTCCATGAATGTGCATAATGTATTTCATGTATCTTTGTTGAAAAAATATATGCATGATCCTAACCATGTTATTGATTGGAATTTGATTTAGGTAGAGCTAGAGGGAGACTTTCAGGTCCAACCATTGCGCATATTGGAAAAAAAATTCAAAATGATTTGGCATTGAGTTATAGAGATGGTAAAAGTTCAGTGGACCTGTTACGGTCTTGAAGATGCTACTTGGGAGCATGAAGATGCCATGCAAGAAAAGCACTCGCGAATTTTTGAATAAATTTTGAAATTTTGATTTATGTTTTGTATATGCACCAAGGATGGTGCCAAAATAAGGGGGAGGGACATGTAATACCCCATTTTTGATTCCCCATATGAAATAATGTATTTTGTTTATTTGATGAAAGGCCGGAGTGCTGAAAAAATTAAAGAGGTCAGTGTGCCTAGGAAATGCAATGCTATGATCATTATTAATAATAAAATACATTGTTGGATGCAAGATAGACAAGGACAAGAGTTATGGGGGTATATGATTCCACGAGAGAGGGGGATTAAGGGGCTAAGTCAGTTCATCATATTTTCTTTACCCATGATTGTTTTAATGGAGAGAAGTGGTTGCATGAGCTTCTTGGGGAAGGCGACGTGGTTCTTGATTTACACGTAAATATTTAAACCCATCTTGTGGGTTGTTTGGGGGTTCTTCTTCACTCACTCTGTTCATTCATTGTTCATTGTTCACAGTCTCAATTATGTTCACTTTTTCACTTATTCATTCTTGTTCTTGGAATGAGACCATGGGGAAGAATCGTTGAGGAAGAAGCCATTGTTTGTTGTCTATAGCAGGTTGGTTTATACCAGGCATGATTTTGTGCCTACATGTCTGAGATGCATTGGCATGTACTAAATTGTATTCACAGTTGTGAGTCATTAGAGTCCCAACATGAAGATTCTTGACCAGATGCATTGGAGCCTTGGAAGGAGTTGGACAGCTTGAGGGATTGCGTGACAGAGAAGGGGTGTTATGAACATAAATATACATCCAAAATAGATACTAATAACATAATAATTAAATGATAATGAATAAATAATAATTATTAATAATGAAAGGACATGTCTCAAAGCACATGACTATTGGTTAAGGGCACCCCTGCATGGGTATATAAGCGAGCCCTCGTTCTCATTTGTAAGCATCTTACTATTCATTCTTATACATTATATATATTTGTCTGTATGGATTTAATTACTATATTCCAGATATTTTGGATTATTTGTGCGTGACAAACTTTGTTCATATCATTTGGTATAAGAGCCCCTTCTTGGGTATTCCACTATTATCGGTTGTTGGCCAACAATTTTTTTTCAGATTTTCTCTCAAGTCACCAACTCAAGCCTTTGGCCATATAAAAACTCAGAATTTCGTTGAAGATATTCCATTGCAACTTCAAAATACGGACGTAACTAGTTTATGAATAAAAGGAAAAGATAAATACAATCAAAGTGTTTCAATATAAAAGTTACATAAGAAAATTATAAAGTCAAACTATTAAATGCAAAGGTGAAATCCTAAGTTAGTTGACCAACAATTACCATAACTTTACAAGGAGTAAAAGTGAAGTATATAAGTTAAATAAGTAAAAAAGGGAATCCCAAACGAAAACTCACTCAAAATGATTTTTCATAAAAGTTACCACAAAGTGTAAAAATGTGACTTATTATTGAGTAATTGAAGTTACCTCAGAGTATTTGAAGTTTTAAAAATATTATTGAGTAATTGAAGTTACGTAACAATATTTGAAGTTTTTAAAATAAAAGGGAAAAAGTAAAAAGAGTATTTAAAGGTGCCTTTAAAAAAAAAAGATTAAGATAAGTAACATATATAATATATTACAAAACGATTATTAAAAAAACAAGGTATATCAAAAAGTATAAGAGATAAACCATTAAAAGAAATTACAAGAAGTAAAAGAAAGACAAAGGACCAATTATTTAAAAAAAAAAAAAAAGACCTCATACATGGTACATCCAAATTAATTATCGAAGGGATATCATAAAAATAATCTTAAGGTCATATTCAAAGTTATAAAAAGTGCATAGATTTATATATTATTTGTGGATAAAGGAGAAGTAAACGTATATTGAGGTGATCTTTTTAAAACGGTATTTAATTAAGACACTATTAAATCACCTAATATAAAAGTACTTTTATAAAGTATAAAAAAAGGTTACTTAAAGTGGATATAAAGTATTTTTATAAGTATAAAAAAAGGTGTAAAGGAAATATATATATATTATTGGAGAGAGGAAAGTGAAGATAAAAAGAAAAGAAAGGTGAAGAAAAGTTTTGAACTACAAAGTACCTTGAATGTACAAATTGATTAAAATTTAAAAATAAATCTTAAAACCAATTCAAGTTTATTAAAAAAAACAAATGGACAATTACATATATAAATCGAAAATTTGGACTAAATGTCCTTTTTGTGAAATGGAGTTTGAGTATATCACAATTTTTAAAAATCAAAAGTGCTTTTGTCTGATTAGTGAGAAATCATTTATTATGGAAGAATATCAAGATAATTCAGAAATACAATCACAAATATTGAAATGAGAACTAGGACATTATAAAGCGAGCAATGAAAAATTACTATTTGAAATTGATAAGGAGAAACATTTTAATGGGTTAATACAAAAAGATTATCGTTACTTTAAACAACATATTCAGAAACTCATCGCACAAAATGAAGAACTAAATACCAAAAGACAAAAAATGGACCAAGACTTACTAGAACAAGATGAAGAAATATTATGATTAAAAAATCATAATCAAAATTTACTAATTAAAATCAGAAAGTTAAAAGACAAGAAGCAAGGGAATAAAAATTCAGAACAAGAAAATCAAGGTCTCAAGGATAAATTAATTTAAAAAGAGGAAGAAATATCCTGCCTAAGGAACCTTAACCAGAAGTTACTTGAACAAATCAAAATCTTAAAGGACAAAAGCAAGGAGAATCTAGAATCAGAAAAAGACGATAGGTCAGAAAATAAGGAAGAAATTTTATGATTAAGACGACATAATCAAGATTTATTAACTCAGATTAAAAATCTCAAGCATGATAAGAAGTCTTTATAATAAGAGCTAGATCTCAAAACATCATTATTCGACAAACAAACAATGACTGACCCAATAGAGAAATTATCTGACATTCAAATTTCGATAGTAGAAAAATGAACCAATACAAAGTGAGTTGATGTTCAAATTCAAAAGAATACTTACATTGAAAAATCACTGAAAACATCAAAAGAAGATGATTCCAAGGAAAACTCACAAGAGATTAGGATACCTTATCGTCATCCAAATCACAAGAGTCATTACGACCAATGACTAGGAGAAGAGGAAAATAAACAATGTTCTTCTTACCAACAAATAAACTACCACACTGAAAAATAACAAAGACAAAATTAACAACTTGTAGGGAAGCTTAAAATGAGAATCCCCATCTGAACAATCGATCATCAAACAATTCCAATGAAAGTATATTTGGGATGGATAACTCCCCGGAAGATGCAACACATCAGCTTGGGAATTCAAAGGTTATATCATCTTGTTTCGTCGAGATTCACAACTACAAGCACAGAAAATTTGAGAAGAAATCGTGTGTCAGAACACAATTTAAAAGGGAATCCTTCCAATGATTATGCTTTGAGGACAAAGCATTTTTAAGGGGAAGGAAATGTTATGAACATAAATATACATATAAAATAGATATTAATAACATAATAATTAAATGATAATTAATAAATAATAATTAATTGATATTTAATAAATAATTATTATTAATAATGAAAGGACATGTCTCAAAGGACATGACTATTGGTTAAGGGCACCCCTTCGTGGGTATATAAGCAAGCCCTCATTCTCATTTGTAATCATCTTACTATTCATTCTTATACATTATATATATATTTCCATATGGATTTGATTACTATATTCCAGATATTTTGGATTATTTGTGTGTGACGAACTTTTTTCATCTCAAGGGGGGTCCATTCTCTTGGGTTGTGCAAGCTAGCAGGCAAGAGAGATGGTGTACTTTGGATTATTTATTGTTGAGATACCTGTGAGAGATTGAGTGTTGACTGGTTTAGGAAGCTGAGTGCCACCCTGAAACTATCCTTGTGGATTCATAGCCCTAGCTCGAGGGTGACCTGTTGTTGAGACTTGGAACAATAGTGTCTATGGTTGGATGGACTGTCCTTGTTCTACAGCCTATTGGTGAACCATTTTGATTAAGATACGTGCTCTTTGTCATGTGTTTCTCTATTGTATATTTATTTCCAATGTGTATTAATTAATATCGTTGAGATGTGTATATTCGATGTGCCTGATTGTTGGTTATTTCTATGCATGACATGTTTACACATTCTTTATACTATAGCATGAATCTTTATTATTGCATGTGCTTTTATCATGTTTCTTTTATGCTTCTTAATTAATTAATTGTTATTAGAATTTGAAATCAGTTTCAAACAAAGTTTTTGAGGTAGTGTGCTTGGCTCGAGGGTGTCTGGGCACATTACAGATTAGCGTGCCTAACCTGGGGGTGGTTGGGTACGTTACACATGGTACCTTGCGCGAAGAATACATAGAAAAGCATGGTTACACATATCTTGGAGTAAGTTAAAAACTGAATCCAGTGATATCTTGTATAAAATCGTCATGAAAGAAATAGTAGAGTAGTCCTCCTATTGGGGAAAAGTTAATAAAGAGGGAGACATAAAGGAAAGGAGAGATGCCACTTCAAGAGGAAGGGAAATTTAGTGAATATGGAAGCAAAGGGAGAAGTCCAATAATTATGTCTTGTGTGTTGGGTTAAACTTGACTTAGTAAAAGAGTCAATGAGTTAAATCCATTTTAGCTAAACAATAGTAGTTTTCAGGTTCATGGTTTTGGTAGCATGTGGTATTATGTTTGTGGATTGCATGTAATGAAACATTTAAATATGATTAGGAGACTCCATTTTAATGGGCTGAAGTGAGACATGAAGGCTCACTTGGATGGATTTGGTCAAGGAAACAAAGATATATTTGGTTGGTTTTTCCCATAAAGATTTTCCAAGCTAAATCATGGTGTCATGTGCTTGATATTTTTTCTTGTGACTATGTTATGCTATTAATCTCTCTCTTATTCCTAACAAGTGGCATTTGAGCCTAGTTATCATGGAATCTCTCACAATAATGGTTGAAGAATGACTATGAGGTTCTTGGTCTATCCACTATGGACATGGGCGTTTGGATTAGTATAAGTAAGTGGAATGGGTGCATGTTGGGTCAAACTCCGGAGCTGGAGAATGATGGGAATATCTACTATTTGTATACCTCGATTTATTTGCTAAAGTGTATATCTATTGAGATCGAGCTTGATAAATCTCTACGTACCTATGAAATGGTACATGCTATGTATGTTGGGTAAGTATCATAGATCTATAAGTACAAAACTCTTGCCTCTTCTGCCAAGGGCCCTTGTAAATGAATACAATTTTTTGACATCTGGAAGCCGTGACGAGTTTGGTTATATTCCAATAGAAGACCCTCGAATTGATGAGAGAAGTCATATTTAATAGATCTATGGACGCCATATTCAGAAGCTCAGTGGAATATTCGTGTTGTGGTTGTGAAAACGGGCATCGACTGTAGCAGATACGGGTTGAGACCAGATACTAGAGTTGCACCCAAGTAGAGCAGGAAAGAGAGGTGGATTCATACGTGGATTTGGCCAAGGCCGAGGAGACAGAGGCCATGATGACCGTTGTGGTGGCCGATGAGGAGAAAGAAGAGAAATGGGTACCCATGATGAAGCTCGGTTGCATGATAAAAGAATGGAAATGGTTACCGATGAAGAAGCCTGGTTACCGATGAGGAGAACGAAGAGAAATGGGTACCCATGTTGAAGCTCATTAACCGTGAAGGAGCACAAATTTGTGGAGGCCATGGCCACTGCTCAGAGAGCTCATCATAATCACTTGGTTAACAATGGTCGACCGAGGCATCAGAGATATGGTAAATATAGAGTGCACACGATATAAGTACTACCCATGATTCACTAGAGAGAGTCATCACGCTGAAATGGGACACACTAGTCGTAAACCCTAGCTACTGCCAAAGAAGAGAGATGTGATTCGACCGATTGTGGCATCACCACTACTAGATAAAGCCACAACTAAAGGAGTTGAGAATGGGGTTTGTATAGCTTAAATGGCCACACCCATTTCAAGGAAGAAGGAGCTTCCATTGTTGAGAATGGGGTTTGTAGACCCGTTGTGCATAGGAAAAGAGCTACTTGTTTCAGAATGTGTCGAGGATGGAAGGAAGTAGTTCTTTCATAGATTGTAACTCTTAGTGATGCTAGATTAGAATATCTAAATGAAGAGGAAAAGCATAAGAAATGGTGAGAAGAACGGGTAATTTTTTAGTTTCCCTAAGTTTTAAGTTTCAACTTGGTCATAGTATTTAGGCCTTGACTATGCTTTGATGGTATTAATGTACATAATGGACTAGAAGGCAAACACTCGCGCTGTACTAGTTTCTTTTTGTGACGAAGATTGTATTTAAGAACATTTGGACTTTTCCTAACTCTGTTTTGAGGAATATAGGGACAAAGAGCAATGCAAACATACTATGTATTTATGAAAGTTTCACTTGATTCTTAATAGAATAGCAGCGAGACTGCTTTTTCCGCGTGAAAAAAAAATGGTAATGATCCTGTTTTTTTTTCTATTGGCTTATGTTTTGGGAACATGACAAGGCTAATCTTGATGTTGTTGTAAATCGTTCAAATGTACATGTGTTTTTTGAAAAGTAGGGGTGCATGATTGGTTGTATCCAACACCCTAGAGTTTTTTGGTCCAACTTCTAAAGCCTAGCCTTGGGCAGGTTGTGTTCCCTAGGTTTGTTGTAAGCTCCATTATTCAGGCATACATGTAGCATGGTATCACATGGAGTTATCCCCCTCATGAATAGAGAGGATGTCGGATCAATTTGTTGAATGAACCACTTAGATAGGTACGAGGGTGGAAGGTGTACTTGTATGCTAGCTTGATGTTTGAATCGAAGAAGTTAGATCTTCAATTAAGGGGGAATGTGTGAAGTAATCTGAGAATGCAAGATGGTTGGGACTAAGTTATGAGTAGGTGGAAGTCTAACATGTTGATGAACCATGTAGGTGAAAATGATTCCTAAAGAAATGACAAGTATAGAGAATGGTACCCATGTATCTCAGTAGATGAATTTCTTTTTATATGGACGTCAATAATCAACCAGAAATCACTTTGTAGTGCAAGGTTAGTGATCAACTAGAAATCATTTAAGAATTGTAATGGAATAAGCCACCTAGATAATTACTCCAAGTCAGGTTCAAGGGGAAGATTGTTGGGTTAAACTTGTCTCGGCAGAAGAGTTAATGAGTTAAATCCATTTTAGGTAAACATTGGTAGTTTTCGGGCTCATTGTTTTGGTATCCCGTGGGTATTGTTCTTGTGGATTGCATGTATTGAAGCCTTTAAATAGGATTAGGAGACTCCATTGTAATGAGTCTGGAGGTGAGTGGTTAAGGCTCACTTGACCAACTTGATTGGATTTTGTCAAAAAAACAAAGATATCTTTGACTAGTTTTTCAATAAAAAAATTCCAAGAAAAATCATGCTGTCATGTGCTTGATATTTTTTCTTGTGCCTATTTTATGTTATTAATCTCTCTTATTCCTAACTTGTTAATGAAGATATATTAACTTGCAAAGTGTGAATTATATAATTCTTTTCAAGCCTACGATTTAATTTAACTTTTGGCTCTGCATGTAATTGACCAATCATGGCTTTGATATTTGTATGTGAATTATGTTTTCATTGATTTTTTGTAACAAGGAGTATTCTCCCTAGCACCAAATCATAATATAATATTAATACCTAAAGTTTATATAGCTTGGTAATTCTTTCCCTACACTTATTACTTTTATTCTTTAATTCTTTTGATGTTTTTAATTTTTCAATTTGTTATTACTTCAATTTAATTAATGGGCTTTTTTTATTAAAATCATAATTTTAGGTTCATGAAATTATTGTTTAAATGTAAAAAGGGATCTAACACTTTCAAATATCTTCATTTCTCCAAAATATCTTTATTATTCCTTATCGTTTAGAGGGCGGGGACTACTAGTAATTGGTTTTCTATTGTTCTATTAGTACGACATGGAAACCAAGCATTTTAACCAAAGCTTCAATCGTTTCATGTAATTTTCCAACTCACATTTGTTTTTTAATCCTAAGTTTTAAGTTTGAGGCCTTATTTGGCCTCATATCGTGACAAGAAACTTCCAACTTAAGGAAAGAGATGTTTTAAACTTAGTGAATGGGATATGTAGGAAGAAATGTGAATTAATGCTAAGTTTCAACTTAGCATTAATTTTTAACATAAAATAGTATGCTTAATATTTTTCGATACATAACTCATAACCCTATCTCCGGTGAACTGCCAACCCTATCTCTGGTGAGCTACCAATTTCCCTCCCTCTTGGTCACTTGCATGTCACCTACCATCACTATAAGCATCTTTTCTATGGATGTTGTTCCCTCTCCATTTCTCTTCTTCCTTGTGGTTGATTACCCTCCATCTTTCTCTTCTTCCTCCCTCACGGTTGATTATACCTGAACTCGACTTATCCATCCACCTTTCCCCTCCCTTTTATTTGAGAGAGATGATATCCCATACATACAACAAAGAGCAGTGTCGAATATGGGACATCACATCATGAAATAGTAACATGTCAAGCCAAACTTCATTGTCTCCATGCTCTTGCTTCAGAACTGTACCATTCCTTGCCTATTATGCATACTTTGATATCCAAATGCCCACACTTCTCCATGAAATAACCCTTCAAGCTGCAATATGTCAAGTAGAGAGAGATTCCACCTGAAATATGTGGAGGAAAGAAGGAATCATTGCCACCAAGAATTGACTTCTACAAATTAGAAGGTGAGTCAAATCAAATTTACCACTAACACTTCCACATAATTTATTTAACTTCAAATTTACACTGAATTTAAGATGATACGATATATTTGTGATAAAAAATATGAAGATGTTTTTTTTATTCAATTTTCATATATTCAAATGTTATTACTCGTAAAAGGAATTTGACAACAAACAATTGTTTCAATTCTACAAAACACAAATTGGAAAGATGAAAACTAGGTAGTAGGGAGCTTACCATGATAGCCAAGAGCTTATGAAGCGAATCATCGAGAGATTTTGCATCCATTTGAAATTCACAGAGACAGAAATGCTTTGGCGTACCTGTTAAGAAAAATAATTACGTCCTTACATAACTAGTTAATTAGTTAGTTTACCATTACAAGAGTTGGTAACTCTGTAACTTCTTGTAACCATATTGTGTAACTGTACATGTTCATATTAAAAGAATACACATCAATAGTGTAGTGTGTTGAATCAATTATGTCTCTGCTTAATCTTTTTCATGGTATCAGAGTGGGTCTGGGCCTCACTCCATCATTGGAGGGCCCAGGGACCTAGGGATATCGAAGGTTTATCTTGTTGAGAGAAGAGGAATCGATCTTGAAATTGTCATTGTATAGCAGAGGAAGATAAGTTAGCGTGAAGAGCAATTAGTGTTTTGTGGTTCGTTGAATTTCTTGATATAATTTCAGGGCGTCGGCATGATCACCTCGCTTAGCACACACAACGATCATGGCCGTCCATGATACCAAATTTCTCACAGGCATTTGGTCAAAAACCCTACGCACATCAACCAAGTTATCGTACTTGGCATATAAACTCACCAGTTTGGTTTCCACAGAGATATCTGGTTCGAATCCCACGTTCCTCATGTGGGCTTCAACTAATTTTCCTTCTGTCAGAGCTTTCTTATTGATGCATGCCATCAAGATAGAGACATAAGTGTTGGAGTCTGCCTGAATGGCTTGCAACATATTGCAGACTTCTTTTGCGCGCCCTTGTTTATATAGCATTACCCGTGTAGAGTTAAAACACTACCTTAGAATGAGAAAGTTGTGTTGAATATAGTGATTTGAGACTACTACACAAAAGGGAAGGTTAGTTGATGATGATGCTTTTTTGGGGGGAAATTCCAATTTTTGTCTGCATTATTTCAAAAATATTTATTATTTTTAAAAGAGGTGTTATTATTATTATTTTAAATGGTGTAGAGCCCAAAAAAAATATTTTTAATTTTTAAAAGAAAGTGAAATGCCAAATCATGTATGTGTGAGAGGATCGACATGAATATTTGAAGTATTTTATTTTATTTTTGAAGGAGGAAATATAAAAGAAGTGTTGTTGATGGTTTGGAAGTGTTACTAAAGTCTTTGGAATTATTATTGATAATGTTTATATTGAGATTTGTGACCTCAATATGAAGGTGTTGTTATATATTTTAGAATTCATGACTCTAAAAAATGACGGGAGAATATGGAAATCCAAGACGAAGGTAAATTTAAGAGAAAAAAGGAAAAACAAATGTGAAGCATGGTGATGAGATTTATTTTTTCCATTTATAAAGAAAGTTTCAAAGGGAGAAGCAAGTTCAGTGAACCAAAGAAGCATATTCCAGCCAAACCAACGTAGTCGATAGATGAAGAAGAGTCGCCATGGAGCAAATAATCTGCAAGACACAAGATCGAGACTTCCAGGGAGAAGAAGCCGCAAGACAAAAGTATTTCCTCTTTTATTGTTGAAGATCAAGTATCGTTGACACTGCGCCATTTTATGGACAACATTTCAACATTATTGAGCAGTAAAAACTGCATGGAGAAAACCTTGACAAAAGAGAAAGAAGAATGCGAGAAGATACTGAAGAATGAACGTAGACAGGCGCAGAGACAAAAAGAAAACGTGGAAACAGAGATTGAATGCAACAAAAATTTTGGTTAAATTCTTTTAGTCACCAACAAGCAAATATAAGAAGAAATGAAATGTTGTAATTTTGAGGGGTGCATGTTTAGTTGTACCCGACACCCCAGTAGACACTCTAGTAAGTTTTTGGTCTAAGGTTTTTGGTCCAAGTTGTAATCTTTTCTATAAGCAAGTTGTGTTCTCCATGTTTTGTAAGACCTAATTGAGTCAAGTCTACATAGATCAGTATGTGATCATGTAGTGTGTCCCTGGTTTAGAGAAGCTTGAGGCGCTGAGCATGGGAGGAATGTGGTATTAAGTCCACTTGAGTCAAAGAATTTGAATCTTCGATTAACAGGGGAAAAGTATGAGATTTTAATCTCAGAGTTGGTTGGGACCAAGTTATGTTTAAGGGGGAGTATCAAGTTAAGAAAAATAATTACATCCTTACATAAGTAGCTAATTAGTTAGTTTACCGTTACAGGAGTTGGTAACTCTGTGTGTATGTGCTTAATTTTTTTCAGTACCTTCATCCAAATTCTAGTCTCTTGATAAGAACACATTCTCCTTAAGAATTAAAAAATTACCACAAGCTATTATTTCCACTTAAATTATGTTGAATGGGAATTGAGAGATAAATGAGGGTAAACTGGTTTTTCTAACCAGACCTTGTCCCTTACCATTTCCATTAAGATAAAGTAAATGTTGAAGAAGAACCAAGACATCAACAAGGGTAAAGTGGTTTCACCAACCAGACCCATGTCTCATATTAGCAAAATCAAGTCTGCATTACTTAAATATATGGTTGAAACTGAAAAAATATTGCAAGGGAATAAAAATAGTCAATCAAATATTTCCCTTGTAACATGGTTCTCATCCAATATCGATGAAAAATAATGAAACATGGCAGTAGTTTGAAAAGCACCATAACAACAAAAATAAGCCTCTAAAGAATAGGAAAAATTGTCAGGAAACAAAAAAACAGAACAAAGAATACAAGATCTAAGAGAAGTTTATGCTAGCCCACTCAACAACCAATGCTCTCAATAAGTACCACATGATGTTAAACAATTGCCAAGAAAATGAACCTGTAAAAGTTGTCATATAATGTTCAATTATGACTAATATTAAGGGATAATAGTATAGATGATTACAAAAGGCTCAAGTAGCCATTCAGTCGAAACCCCCATCTTAATCAACACTTAATCTAGCTAGGTGATCACTAAAATAGTGAACTCAAGGATTTCCATGAAAGATTCTTGGAAGCAAGCATGAAATGGATGGTTATTCAGGGATTTATTCATGAACACAAATTGCTTGGACAAAGACAAGTATTCAATATTTAAATGACTTGTTCATGCCGATGCAAAAAGGCTACCAAAAATGTGTTGTTCTCTTTAATTTAAGCTTCCCATGGCTAGAACCAGCATAGATTTTACAATTGTCTACAAATACTTGATAAAAGAGAAATTGTAAAATGAATTTAATGAAATGCTTACAGTGCATTATAACTCAAAAAAATCTATATAAACAATTTTATAATTCCATAACTCCAAAAAAAATCTATATAAACAATTTTATAATTCCATAAATGTGAAGGAAACAATATGCATAAATTCACCAATTTTGAAATTATGAACTTAATTTATAACTCCAAAAAAATCTATATAAACATTTTTATAATTCCATAAATTTGAAGGAAAAAATATGCATAAATTCACCAATTCTGAAATTATGAACTTAATTTTGAAATTATGAACTTAATTTATTTCTCCTAGAAAACATTGTTTGTTGATTTTTTCCTGAACCATTTCATATGGGTACCTTCAGCCTTTTGTTTCTACTCATTAAGGCATTAAGATTAGCACTATTAATATAATATAACCTAGAATCATGTACTGAGAAAATAAATTTATTTTATTGTAAACTCTTATACAACCACTTATGCTTATTGAATGAATTGATCTCAACCAGATTGCATAATTAACAAACATCCATCTAAATGCCTTTCTTATAATTGATATCTCTTGTTTTAAATCTTAATAGGCTAAGAGAGGGACTTGTAAAGTTTGCAACTCCTTTTACAAATAATCCTACAACTTTAACCTTTAATATTTTAAAATCTACTAATCTAAAATAATTCTTAATAAATTTCAAGTCCAAAGTATCAATTTCTCCTTTTCATTATGTTGAGTTAACCCTAAAAAAACATCAATTCATGATGACTTTAAACTATGACCTTGTATACAGAGACACCAATTCATAATGACTTTAAACTATGACCTTATATACACATAAAGAAAAAGATTTTGTGAGTTTTAAAGGATTAAAATATTTTATTTAATAGATGGGTGTATTATAGTTGGAGCAAGTTAATTAATATAGTAGCTAAATTATTTGGAATAGGTTAATGAGTATATAAGAATCTTGTTTTAAATTATAGTTTTATTTGATTGATGGAAATTTTGATAGTGGAATTTTACTTTTATAGTTTTGACTTAATCTAAGATGATTTAGATATTGATTTTTTTTTAAATGAATAAATCAAAATTGAACTTTACTTTACTAAAAAATATATAAACTTACTAGAAAAATTGAATTTATCCACTTATTAATTCACCTCATTATATTTAATTCCTTTGTAATATTTTTTAATGTAAATGTAATTAATATATTTATAATTAAAAGAATAAATACAATATCTTGTTTACACAATATTGAGGAAGCTTATTTTTGAGAAATTTTTTTAATGTATTTTTAAAGTTGTTATATACAAACATAGGGAACCAACTTAGTGTGTTAATGTTATTTCGAATGAGTTAAAAAAAATACAAAATAGAATATTTAGTCAAAATTTATGTTTTTTTTAATAAATCAATTTTGTTTTAAATCTTTATTTTGAAGTTTTTTTGGGGGTGTTTTTGAGATTGTTACACATAAACATAGAAACCCAATTTTTGTTAATGTTCTTTCCCATGAATCCAAGTGTTAGCAACAATTCTTGTCTTGGGCCCGAGAGCATCCAGAGCTGAAGGTTGCACGAAGAACGCCCAAGCGTAGCACGTAAAGCCCCATTTCAGGCTAAAAATCAAGTGAGCGGGCGAAATTATGTTGTCAGCGGCCCAAATTCATCCATAGGAGTAGATCGACGGTCGACGGGAAATCGCGGTTAGCGGAGTTGCGCCAGGATTAACACGATGGGTAGCGTCTATATTACATGCAAGAGAGGATATCAGTCATCCATCCAAAGGACGCGTGGCATGAAATCTAGTCACGTCGGATTTTCGGCATTCGGGAGTTCGAAGGGTGAGGGTTTCACGTCGTTGTACATCTCGAAACCCCGAACCCCGAAACGCCGATAAGCGCCTTTGAAGCCGAGCCTATGGTCCTAGCACCCGGTCACGTCAAGCGAGCCCAGTAATGGAGGCAGCCCTCTTCTGACATCAAATCCATCTAGGTCGTTCATCTGAAGGACACGCGACGCAAGATCTGAGCCACAAGTGGGGCCTTTCGAGATTTTCGTAGTAAAAGCATCGAGGTCATCTCAGCTGTCCATCCATCGATAAAACTCGGGCACATTGGACTTAAAGGGAGCATGGATCTGGATGGCCAGGATCGGGGCGCCTAAATCAACGGTTGAAGCTTCATTACAGACCCCCCTTGCCTTTCTGCCTTTAATCGGGTGGGGGGGTCCGGAATTGAGCACACAGCTCTCCAACGGTCAGTATCGGGCCGCCTAGATCAACGACGCTCAGGCGTTTCTGACCCCCCTTTGCCATCCTGTCTTTAATGAAAGAGGGGGGGTTCGGAATGATGTGTTATTATTGTGGAGGCCCTTGCCTGTCGTGTCACCTTTGGTATCGTCCTCCCCGTTGCCACCTGTTCTCCACCTACCACCTCCCTCTTCCCCTGTCATCTATCCAACTTCCCTCTCTCCATCCACATGGCACCTCCTCAGCTCATCGTCCTCTCGTCTCCTGCCATGTGTCCCTCTCATTCCCAGTCACCTCCTCCTGTACTCCCGAACTCCATGCTCTTTCCCCCTCTGTCCTATTCAGACCGCGTGGCATTCCTCAGTTGATGTCACAACTCCCATTTCTTCTCCATCACCTCCACAGTGTTCACGCCTTTAACCCCCGTCACACCCTCGTCCACATCCGCCGTCCACATCCGCCATAGGGGTCCCTCGCAGCAGTCCAGCGAAGTAGCGTCCAAAGAAGGACCGTTCGGCTGATCCAGGTGGCACCATTAGGAGACCTCCATGTCCCAGAAGGCAGAGATGACCGAGGTTGTCCACGATCCCAAAAAGCAGTTATTGTGGTAGTTGTTGGTGGTTGAACATCAAATCCGCCATAAAAGGAAGGTCCGGCAAAGGACTAATTCACGTCGACTCACCTGCAACAGGACAATCCAAAATCTGATGGCGTCCATCATAGGCGCACGATCATCCTGAGTCTGCATAGGCAAGCTGTCAAAATCCATGTAGACGTAATTCTTTAATGCAGTGTCTCGTTTTTGTTGTTGTTGTTGTTTTTGAGTATATGTAGGCGTTTTCGCCATTTTTGTAAGCATCGATGGTAGAGCGAAGCTCCCGATTGTAATGTTTTAACAGACACTCTAGTTCTCTGGTTATGCATCTGTATGTAAGATTTCTTGTTTAATGACAGACAATTTTCCTACCCCATCTAGTTTTCATCTCATACTGAGGGAGTTCATGATTGACTGATTCACATGAATTATTTCAATTATGTTATGATAAAGGATTTATTGTGGCATTATTGTATTCTCTGGTTTTCTGCATTTGAATGTAAGAAGATCTTACATTTAGATGCATTCCCCTACAGTCTGTTACAAACCTAATGTTTACGATAGACCTTTGCGTCTCTCTAATACAATTCTTCCCCCTACTCACCCTTTCTACAACTCACTGTCTGAAGTATATCTAAGACCTCACTTGCCAATGCATGCCTGGCCTAGTTTCGGAGTTGAAACAATATCGTTTCGAGTTTACTTCCATTCGATCACCCCTTTCATAAACAAATCGTGACATAAACTGATCGACGTCGGGCTCTGCTCTTGCTGCAATCCAGGAGTGACTTCTGACACTAACATTTCTGGCGCCGTTGTCGGGGACAAAGTTGAATATTTTCCCTGGGTAGAATGACATTAAGCCTCTGATTCTGAAGGTGCATCAGACATCAGAGCCCTTCAAGATTTCTACTGTGCACCTGGCGACTCCACTGTGGCGACTCCATTGTTTCCACTTCACTGTTTCAGCCGTGGCTA
This sequence comes from Picea engelmannii, assembly GCA_009831015.1. NCBI lineage: Eukaryota > Viridiplantae > Streptophyta > Pinopsida > Pinales > Pinaceae > Picea > Picea engelmannii. Next base: position 222,048 of record ML791404.1, read on the forward strand.
TTGTTAGCACACCTGAAAGCTGAACCTAAGGAGATTTCTCGGGAAGGTTTCAGCAGCTGCTTTCTCAGCCTGAGAAGCTTCCTGGGGTAACAACAATGTTAAGATCTGGCCTTTGATGGTGAACAAGGACCAGGCACTTTCAAAGCTATAAATCTTTCACCTGGCGACTCCATGATTCAAGGATCAATCAACGACTCCACTGGTTCGATATGGAGAAAATATTAGCTCAAAGGTTTGCTTGATGTGACTTTTCCCAGATAGTTGGTTTTCCTAATGCACTTCCTGATAGAGACATATGGGAAAATTTCCTCCCTGAATTTCACGCAAAGAGTTGGGAGGTACCAGTTGAGCATTTACTGGAATTTCATGAGGTTATTCATCGACTTAATATCATGCATGAAGATGTCCAGATTAAGCTCTTCAGGTATTCATTAAAGGGAGCTGCTCTTGAATGGTGTCGGTCTCTTCTCGATGCAAGCATCCGCTCTTTAACAAGTTTTCATACGGCTTTCAATTCATTTTGTAAAGATTATTTTCCAGCTGATTGTTTGTATGAAAACTGTTGTGAGGAGTTTTCTTCGCTTCATGAAGCCTCTGCTGACCCTGAAGACCATGTCCATGATAAATATTTTACTGTGGAGGAAAGCATTTGCCATGAAAAAATAGAGGTGTTGAATGATATTAATTGTGTTAGCCCTAGAACGAAAGCATCTGACATTTTTTCAGATGCACCTGTTCTTTTAGATGTTCATAACAATCAACATGCCTCTTGTGAAAATTATGAGTTTATAGAGCAGATATGGTCTATAGTAGATGGCTCACCTGGGTATCGGGTTGAAGCAGATGTTCCTAGCAGCCCTACTTATGATGACGAAGACCTCCCTGTTTTTAAAGAAGGGATGGTTGTGGAGGAGGATTTTTCTCTTTTCCTTCAAGGGGTTTCTCACGATATATTTTTGCCTGGGAATAAAGAGAAAAAGATTATGTGTGAGAAACTAGAACCAGCAGGTCCCACTATCCCTAAAACGTAATTTTTTGACGGGATCACTGTTCTGGAGGAGGATCATATCAATGAAGGACAACCCCTTTTTTATGTATATTATAGTGATGATGAGAAGCAAGCTTATCCTACATTTGATCACTATAGAGATACTAAAGAGACAGTCAGTAAGAAGAACCACCCCATGGTCCCTATTTATGATGAATACGAATCGGACCTGGGGGAGAGCCAAGAAGCAGAGAAGAAAGAACCAGTGGAACAGGTGACTTCCTGCCCGGAGCCCGCCCATTCACCTATGCAGACTCATGAAGTTCAGCCCTGTAGGAGTAGTTGTGGAGCAGAGAAGGCCTGCTGCTACCCTTTCCACAGGGTTTGCCACTCATTCTATGATCCTGTCTGTGAGTACATGGAGTGGCATGTCCTTTATGCCTTGGAGTCGCCCTATTCCATATCAACTTCAGCCTGTGAGGAGAAGTTGAAGAGTGTAGCCATTCTGCTGTCACGGTTACACCATCTGCTAGTGATCATCGACGAAAAGAAAGAGCTTCCCTTCAGGAAGTTACTTGATTGGCTATGGTGGAAGTCTGCTTTCACCTAGCCCCATGTAAAGTGTTTTATTAGTTTAGGATTGTATACAAATAAGCTCCTTTGAGCATGTATCTTTATTTTGTTGCTTTTATTTTTCGGCCTGTATTTTTAGCAGCGGGATGTTTTGAGCCTGACTCCATAGCCCAACAACAAGGCACTGAAGCTGCAGAATGAGTTCTTAGAGGATCACAGGGATGAATCTATCCCCCATGGAGCCTAATGTTAGCAACAATTCTTTTCTTGGGCCCGAGAGCATCCAGAGCTGAAGGTTGCATGAAGAACACCCAAGCGTAGCACGTAAAGCCCCATTTCAGGCTAAAAATCAAGTGAGCGGGCGAAATTATGTTGTCAATGGCCCAAATTCATCCATAGGAGCAGATCGACGGTCGGCGGGAAATCGCAGTTGGTGGAGTTGCGTCGGGATTAGCGCGATGGGTAGCGTCTATATTACATGCAAGAGAGGATATCAGTCGTCCATCCAAAGGATGCGTGGCACGAGATCTAGTCACGTTGGCTTTTCGGCATTCGGGAGTTCGAAGGGTGAGGGTTTCACGCTGTTCTACATCTCGAAACCCCGAACCCCGAAACGTCGATAAGTGCCTTTGAAGCCGAGCCTATGGTCCTAGCACCCGGTCACGTCAAGCGAGCCTGGTAATGGAGGCAGCCGTCTTCTGACATCAAAGCCATCTAGGTCGTTCATCTGAAGGACACACGGCGCAAAATCTGAGCCACGGGTGGGGCCTTTCGAGATTTTCGTAGTAAAATCCCCGAGGTCATCTCAGTCGTCCATCCATCGATGACAATCAAGCGCATTAGACTTAAAGGGAGCATGGATCTGGACGACCAGGGTTGGGGCGCCTAAATCAACGGTTGAAGCTTCATTCCAGACCCCCCTTGCCTTTCTGCCTTTAATCGGGGGGGTCCGGAATTAAGTGCGCAGCTCTCCAACGGTCAGTATCGGCCCACCTAGATCAACGATGCTCAGGCATTTCTGGCCCCCCTTTGCCATCCTGTCTTTAATGAAAGAGGGGGGGTCAAGAATGATGTGTTATTATTGTGGGGCCCCTTGCCTGTCGTGTCACCTTTGGTATCGTCCTCCCTGTTGCCACCTATTCTCCACCTACCACCTCCCTCTTCCCCTGTCATCTATCCAACTTCCCTCTCTCCATCCACATGGCACCTCCTCAGCTCGTTGTCCTCTCGTCTCCTGCCATGTGTCCCTCTCATTCCCAGTCACCTCCTCCTATACTCCCGAACTCCATGCTCTTTCCCCCTCTGTCCTATTCAGACCGCGTGGCATTCCTCAGTTGATGTCACAGCTCCCATTTCTTCTCCATCACCTCCACAGTGTTCACGCCTTTAACCCCCGTCACACCCTTGTCCACATCTGCCATAGGGGTCCCTCGCAGCAGTCCAGTGAAGTAGCGTCCAAAGAAGGACCGTTCGGCTGATCCAGGTGGCACCATTAGGAGACCTCCACGTCCCAGAAGGCAGAGTTGACCAAGGCTGTCCCCGATCCAAAAAAGCAGTTATTGCGGCAGTTGCTGGTGGTTGAACATCAGCTCCGCCATAAAAGGAAGGTCCAGCAAAGGACTAATTCACATTGACTCACCTGCAGCAGGACAATCCAAAATTTGATGGCGTCCGTCATAGGCGCACGATCATCCCGAGTCTGCATAGGCAGGCTGTCAGAAGCCATGCAGACGCAATTCTTTAATGCAGCGTCTCATTTTTGCTGTTGTTGTTGTTTTTGAGTATATGTAGGTGTTTTCGCCATTTTTGTAAGCATCGATGGTAGAGCGAAGCTCCCGATTGTAATGTTTTAACAGACACTCTAGTTCTCTGGTTATGCATCTGTATGTAAGATTTCTTGTTTAATGACAGACAATTTTCCTACCCCATCTAGTTTTCATCTCATACTGAGGGAGTTCATGATTGACTGATTCACATGAATTATTGCAATTATGTTATGATAAATGATTTATTGTGGCATTATTGTATTCTCTGGTTTTCTGCATTTGAATGTAAGAAGATCTTGCATTTAGATGTCTTCCCCTATAGTCTGTTACAAACCTGATGTTTACGACAGACCTTTGTATCTCTCCGATACAAGTCTTCCCCCTACTCACCCTTTCTACAACTCACTGTCTGAAGCATATCTAAGACCTCACTTGCCCATGCATGCCTGACCTAGTTTCGGAGTTGAAACAATATCGTTTCGAGTTTACTTCCATTCGATCACCCCTTTCATAAACAAATCGTGACATAAACTGATGGGCGTCGGGCTCTGCTCCTACTGCAATCCAGGAGTGACGTCTGACGCTAACACCAAGAAAATACAAAATGAAACCCTGAGTAAAATTTTATGTTTTTTTTTTAAACAATCCAATTTTTTTTAATATTGTTTTTCAGTTCAACATTTTAGCTCAATTTTAATTATATTAAAGTTATTATTTATACAATTTAGAATTTTTTATTTTAAAGTTTTGTTGATATGATGTTTTTTTCGTATATCTCTTCTCATCTTTTAAATATAAACAATTACCTCTAATAATTTTAAAATTTATATTATAGTATTTTTTACTATTTAATTAATTAATAAAATATTATTTTCAATATTACTCTAATTATGCAATAATAAATATTCTTTTATAAATATTAAATAATAAAATATTATTTTCAATATTACTCTAATTTTCAGTTATGCAATATTACGTGTTCTTCTATCATTTTCTCAACATGTATTTCGTATAGAATCAAACCAAGTTGGAATCAACAAGTAACTTCTGAATACACAAAAATCATTTTCGCAGCATGTATTCCATATAATTATTTGCTTTTACATGGAGCACGATTATAATTAATGTAGCATCTAATCTTCCCTTGAACACGATGGAATTTGATTCAAATTGCCACTGCCACACCCGGAGTACAAAACAGTCCATGTTTGAACATGATGGAATTTGATTCAAGCTGTCACTGTCACACCCTGAGTACAAAACAATCCGCGTTTAAGGATTACTTTATTACCTTTAATTCACATTCACATGGATATAAAGAAAGAAAATAATTTTAATGTCTACAAGGCTAACAATAGTCTATGGGACAAACTGCCTCACACACTGATTTCTGCAATTCAACCCTTTTCCTGTTCAACTTGATGATGAGCTCCCCAAATTTTTCCACTGTCCCCTCGCTGAATAAATTATCCCAAGAGCTAGCTGGCAAGATACTTACATAGTTGTCCCTACTGTCTTTGAAGGCTTCACACTCTAAAATGAACCATTTTTTTGTTTCCACTTTTCCGGAGGTGCACAACACACATTGTTAATGTTTTCATAGCATTAGGTTAAGCATGAAGTTCATTCCATTTTATCAAATAACCATAATCATAAATGTTGCAACAACCAAGATCATAAGAAGAAACACCATGCACAAGTACAAAATATATATCTTGGGAAACCCTTCTCAAACAAGGGAGAAAAAACCAGCCAAATCCTTTGCTATATTCTTCAAGCGAAAGACCTTTCACCACCAAATGACTTAGCACACAAGAGGGTGCTTAAGCCCTAAAAACCCTAGCGCCCAAGAGAGGTGTGCACCCTTGCCAACGAGAAGTACTTGCTGAAATTACCAAAACATGTGAGGAGGATATGATTCTACAATGGAGAATCATCTCCTACTTATATTAGACTTTGACTGTTTTAGCAAGGGCGTCTTATTGGCACAATAAGGTTGGCCTCTCTAAGTCAAACACGCTTTATTATTATATTTATTATTATAATTAATATTTTCATTATTAATTATCTTCTTTATATTAATCATATTAACATAGGGTCGACCTGTACCCTTTACATAATAACTAGGGTTACAGGTAGGTCTGACTCTTGAACAATATATAGCAAAGGATATGATACACCCACTAGTGCACATCCACTAGGGGCCACATCCATAGGGATGTCATAGACCTGAGTCACTGAACTACAAAGATGAGCTCGGTCCTCACACGTGCACTTATGCTCATCCATAGTCACGTTTTGCTATACAGATCTGCTTTCCCACTGCCACCAACAAGAGGATCATCTGGAGTCTTCTCATCAACTCTGTTGTTTTTCAGAGGAGGCCATCACATCATCTTCGTTCTTATTCTCATGATGATGTGCCCAACACTTTTTGGGATTTCCCTAACTTAATAGATCGCTCTTACATTGGATAATCATTTGGAGTTCTTCTCTCTCATGTCATGGAGGAGGCCATATACATTCCTAGCCCCTGTCCTAGGTTGGAACCACGAACCCTTTATTAGGGGCTTTCTCTCAGTTTTGTAAGCTGAGAGTAAGACTTCACATAGTTGCTATATTCCACATCTCACAGGTTTGTAAGCTGGAGGATGTCTCCTATAGCTGCATTCATTAACACTCCCTCTTAGCTAGGGAGGCATTCTCCATCAAGCCAAGTCTCATACCGATGTACTCTGAGTTTTTTTTTTGGCCAATGGTCATCCATACTCACTCTTAACTCGAAAGGAGTTCTTCACCAAGTAAATGTTTGCAGTTTGCTCACATGTAGGAAGGTACTACAAGTATACAATCTTTTTTATGTATCATATCTATTATATGAATATATTTCATCTTGTCATGTTTTGAACCATCAGGAAACACTGGAATCTCAAGGAGCTTTACACACGGCTCTTAGTTATCATCATAGGATCCATCTCATGGTCAAGTAAATCTGTCGGAAGTTTGTGGAGACACATTGCTTTGCACACTCACTACTATATATACTATGTCTCTTGTTGTACTCAAGGCCACAGAGTTTTGTTTCTTGCTATGTCAGGAAACCCTGGAAGCCTTCAAGGTAGAACATCAATTGGATGTGCTTTTCTAGTCCATTGTACTTTCTTCTCAATCTGAATCGACATATTCTGCCAACTCAAGTTCACACTAGAGGCATATCTCGGACCATATCCAACTGTGTCTTAATACATGTTTTGTTGTTGCCTAGTGAGTCTGTCTCAATTGACTCATCACATTCACTGTATGGCATGCGTCAAGTCTAGTGTTAATCGGATACATCGGTGATCCAATCAACTGTGGATTAGTCTTGTTTGAATCATCATCAATCTTCTTCTTTAAATCCATCATGGTGGATTTGCATTCTGTCATACTTCTTTAATATTCCCACTGTATATTTTCCTTGAATTAGGAAAATTTCATTGGTCCTCTGTCATACTTCTTGTCCCAAGAAGTAGTGTATCATACTCAGATCCTTTATTAAAATCATAAGTCAATGCTTGTTTGTTTTCAACAATTGGGCTTTCTGAGTAAGTCATCAGGATCAGGTTCTCGTCACCAACACTATACAGGTTTGGATCAACAACACTTTTGTTGAAATCCAAACTCATCAAGAATCTATCTATCTGATATAGATACCAACTCATGGATGGCGGTATGGATGGAAGTGAATCGGTTCATTGGGTCAAGTGTCTCATCATGGATGACTCCCTCTGTTTATGAGAACCTCTGGCTATAGATCTTGTTTTGTATTTCTTGACACTTCCATCAGCTGCATGCTTGATCTTATATATCTACTTGGAAGTTACCACAGACTTCCCTTTCTGGTCCCTGAATAATATTGTATGCATCATTCTTTAAGATATAATGGTATTCTTTTGTTATGGAATCTTTCCATATCGGTTCTCTTGTTGCTTCTCCGAGACAAGGAGTCTCAGCATCAATGAAGTGGCTCATAACTGAAGGATATCTCGAAAAATCTCTTTTTGATATTTCGGAATGTGCCTTGAGAAGCTTGTATGTTTCTCTGCCTCTAGGAGAGTGAGTTTTAGGTAGGCCTTATATGCCCCACTGCAATATCTCTGAACATATCAACTGGAGCAACTAGATCAACTAGAATAATGTCTTTCTCCCTCTGAACTACTGAAGGGGCAGAAGGCATAGTCTTACTGTTAATCTCCATCTGAGATTCTCTAGATATTTGAAAGATTATCTCTTCTTCAAGGACAACGTTTTTTCTTGTCTCACTTTGTTTCTGATCAGGGATGTCGATCTGGAATGTCTTTGAAGATTCATTATATCCTTTCTAAAGGATCTAGCTTGGACTTCTTCTCTTTGGGTACATGGAAATACATTGGGCACCCAAATAACATGTGTTCAATCTCAGGCTTCACTCTGGTGAAGGATTCTATTCTGGTGAAGACTCTTGTTCTGAACATATACTGTGTCATGCATGCTTCTGCCCATGAAATCATAAGAAGATTCTGATCATGCATTATTGCATTGATTGTCTCAAGGATGGTTCTATTCTTCCTCTTTCTCAAATAGTTTTGACTCCCTTTGAGTCAATGTGACTCCCTCTGAGGGATAAGCATCTTCCTTTGTTTTTGACTTGTCTGGAACAAAAAAAAACAAGAGGAACCAAGACAAGAATATTTCTTAAAGGAGAATAATGAGTACATCTCTAGAATCAAAACAATTTAAGGATTGTTAACACAACTACAATGCCTACTTGTAATGTAGCAAACTTTATAAATATAAGTTTAGAGGAATGACAATTACAACAATCAAACCTGAAGTCTTCCAGTGTGTTTTTTTTCCTCCAAGTCTCCTTCACTCAAGATAACAAGTGCTTTCTTCAACCTGTCTTTTGTACTAGGACAATATTCCATCTTGACAGAAGGTTGGGTTAGATAACAAACTCTATGATCTCAACTTTAATCCATCTAATATCTTGACTTTAATTTTGACCAAAGGTTAGTATGATGGTCATAGCTTCAATATGCAATCTAGATCAAATTAATGTCATAACAAGTAGATGCATATCAGAATAATCAAACCTGGGTTGCATTATTCTTCTGAATGTTTTGATATTGAGATCTTTCTGGATCTATGGAAAAAGATCCCTTCTCCTGCAAATACCCTTTAAAGCTTAACAATTTAAACATATGTGAGGACATACCTCTGATAGCATTTGCAGGTAGTGACACGATCTGGTAGCAGCGGTAATATTTACCAACACTTAAAAGACTTCAAGGGTGACTGCAACTGGTGCAACAACTGGTACTTCAACTGATATTGCAACTGCTATTGATACTGCAATGATTCTGCAACTGCAACTGCAACTTAAGGTTTTATGAGGAAACCCTATTTTTTCAAACTTCAAATTTTGAAATTTTGATCTAGGGGATAGATGCGCTGAGCTAAGGCGAGTAAGTTAATGTAGTCAGATTTCTAAAAATACAAATTTTACCCCCTCAAACTTGACCAACGGATTTTTGGACTGGTGCTTCTAGTTTTCTGGTACTTCTGGTACTTTGGTACTTATGGTTTTCTGGTATTTCTAGTACTTGGTGAAAACTAGGGTTTCACTTTCTGGGAGATCTACCCACTGAAAAGGTGCATTGAAGGTGCCAAAGAGCTCCTTGGGTTAGGGCACACTTTTCTAGAAGTTTTTGAGGCTGAAACTTTTCTTCAATAAAAAGTCCCAATTTTCTTGTACGACAACAATGACATTTTTCCTTTTGCTTGTAGAGAATGTTTGTGCAATGGGTTCTTTCAAGACCTATGCTCTAATACCATGTTAATGTTTTCATAGCATTAGGTTAAGCATGAAGTTCATTCCATTTTATCAAATAACCATAACCATAAACGTTGCAACAACCAAGATCACAAGAAGAAACACCATGCACAAGTATACAAGATATATCCTGGGAAACCCTTCTCAAACAAGGGAGAAAAACCCATCCAAATCCTTTGCTATATTCTTCAAGAGAAAGACCTTTCACCACCAAAATGACTTAGCACACAAGAGAGTGCTTAAGCCCTAGAAACCCTAGCGCCCAAGAGAGGTGTGCACCCTTGCCAAAGAGAAGTACTTGCTGAAATTACCAAAACATGTGAAGAGGATATGATTCTACAATGGAGAATCATCTCCTACTTATATTAGACTTTGGTTGTTTTAGCAAGGGCGTCTTATTGGCACAACAGGGCCGACCTCTCTAAGTCAAACACACTTTATTATTATATTTATTATTGTAATTAATATTTTCATTATTAATTATCTTCTTTATATTAATCATATTAACATAGGGCCAACTTGTACCCTTTACATAATAACTAGGGTTACAGGTAGGTCTGACTCTTGAACAATATATAGCAAATGATCGGATACACCCACTAGTGCTCATCCACTAGGGGCCACATCCATAGGGATGCCATTGACCCGAGTCATTGCATTACACAGATGAGCTCGATCCTCACACGTGCACTTATTCTCATCCATAGTCACGTCTTGCTCTACAGGTCTACTTTCCCACTGCCACCAACAGGAGGATCATCTAGAGTCTTCTCATCAACTCTCATGTTGTTCAGAGGAGGCCATCACATCATCTTCGTTATTATTCTCATGATGATGTGCCCAGTTCTTTTCAGGATTTCCCTAACTCAACAGATCGCTCTTACATCGAATAATCATCTGGAGTTCTTCTCTCTCATGTCATGGAAGAGGCCATATACATTCCTAGCCCCTGTCCCAGGCTGGAACCACGAACCCTTTATTAGGGGCTTTCTCTCAGCTTTGTAAGCTGAGAGTAAGACTTTACGTAGTTTCTATATTCCACATCTCACAGGTTTGTAAGCTGGAGGATGTCTCCTATAGCTGCATTCATTAACACACACACCCTTTCTTCCCAAGCTTCTTTTGGTCTTTTCCAACTTCCGGTTTCACAACATAGTTAATGGGAATTGGTTCTTAATTGGGCTATAAGCATTTTGGCTCTCCAAGATATATTCGCCCCTATGTTCTCTTTTTGATGATGATTGTATGTGGGGTTAAACTCTTCAATATAATACTATTTCTTTCTCACGAGCCCTTTATCCCAAGTTCGCTTATGGAACCTATCAATAACAAAAACCTTTATATCTTTACTATTCGTAGGGCACCTGTTCAAGTGGATATTCCATTTACTAAGCCATTTAATATTTTGTCGCATCCACGTCTTCTTTCTTTTGCACAATATGTCATTGAAGACGACCTTAGGCCACCGTATTTGCTCAATTTTTTTAAGATATCTTATGAGACACACCATAGCAATTGCTTCAATATGAGTAGCCCCCATTTCACTCAACATGATATCATAAGGGACTGAACTTTTAATTTTAAACTTGTTTGTGATCAAACGTTTTTTAATCTTCTCAATTTGCTTCCATAGTAAGTCAGATGCACTGTTGGCCCATACTTCACAACCATATAGAACCATCGGGATCACTAAAAGCCCAAAGAGAGTTTGCATAGTCTTCCAATCTCGTAGCTCTGTCTCTCTGTCTCTCTGCACCTATTTTGAAATGCATAGAACGCTTTCCAACCTCCCAAAGTTCTTTTCTTTTTTGCAACCTTCCCAACTTAGATTTTTGTTGAAGTCAATTCCGAGGTATTTGTAATCTGCCACTTCTTCAAGGGTGTTTCCTTCAAAGTAGAACTTATGTTGATTATGTTTTCTTTTGCTAGAAAAAACTACCACTTTCGTCTTGCTAGTGTTGATTTGCATCCCCACTGTAATACAAAAGTACTCAACGGAAATTAAGTATTCTTGCAACCCAAAAGCAGATTTAGCAATCAATTCATTCAAATCTAGAAGGAATAATATATATATATATATTTCTATAGACTTTAACAAAAAAATCCCTTATCTCATAAATAAGAAGGTCTAGAACCAATATGAAAACAATAAAAACCAATTAAAATACAGTGGGAAAGTAAAAGAAACGTCCCATCTCCCTACACCGGGCTCCATTTGGTAGAACATGCAACCTACGCCTATATCCAATCTCTTCTGTTCACAATGAGGCGAGCATACCCATGCTCATGTAATAGTCAAGTCAGGCTATATAAGACTTTCTTGACTGGTGAATTAGCTTTTTCATGCCCAGTCTCTTCACTCCAATGGCCCGAACGAAAAACGTAAAAGAAAGGAGGAGAGGACTGACTCCACAGATAAAAACAGCTATGACACTAATAAATTGTCATTTAAATCACCATAGCAACTGGCCACCTCTTTAAAGTACAACTTGGAACGCCCAGTAACGTACAAGAGTTCTGACTAAACGATACAGAGCAGGAGTGGGATTCCAGCCACCACATCCACCGGCCATAAACAACAAACTGTAGAGCAGTACGGGAGCCGCCCAATGATTCCCTACAATTAAAAGCATTAGAAAACCTTCAAAAGAACATGGCAGACTATCATCTATATGCCCAGACTTTGTCTGTCGGAGACTGGAGTTGTTCAGAATTTTGAAGTGACAAGTCTGCGAAAGAGAGGCTTTTGGATAGCTGTCCAAAATTTTGAAGTGACAAATTCTTACATAGAATCTTGTTTGTAAATGTAGAATCTCTGGGATAAAACCTGTAACTTCAAAATTTGAAATAAGTTTTTATGGTACTTCCCAACTGCACTTAGAACTGACCATTCATATAAATAGATAGCGTTTCGTTCGTATAAAATCGTTTAGTAAAACTTGCAAATGTGCAATCTCTTGGACAAAACCTGTCACTTCAAAATTTATGGTACTTCCAAATGGTAGTTAGAACTGGCCATCCATTTATATAAATGGATTGTGAGCAATAACCGCTTTTAATGTACAGCTTTTAATATTGGGTAGTTGGTAAATACACAGATAGGATAGGAGTAGGTTAACTCTGTAGTAAACAGATCTATTTTTTTAGGTAAAAAAATGGTTTGAATCCGGTTTTCAGGGATAGTCTGAGTTTTCCATGGATCAAAGTTTCATGTTTTTCAGAACTTTTTTCCAAGGGTTTTGCTCCATTTTAAACCAACCCAGATGCTCAGAAAATTGACCAAAATTTTGGATTGGCCTAAAATTTAAAAATGAGTAACTCTGAAGGGAAGATTGCTCCCGAGTTAGCCCACTCCTACATAAATCACCTTGATATATACAAAAATCACCTTAGTATATACACCATGTATATATCATTTATAGCAGCATTGAATACTGCACAACAAATTGATTATTGCTCGTCATAAATGAATAGTATTTCCTTCATAAATTGTTTAATACAACAAAGTAAGCTTACAAGGACCTTTCCTTCATTCCTTCAATGTTGGGCAAGTAACAACGGATGAGTTGGTTTTAATTCTTGGCTATGGCTGCAGCGAAGGCTTACAATAGTAGGTTTTATGCAGAGGTTAAGAAAAAGGTTCAGGAAATTGAAGCCAAGGGAAGAGAGTGTAGGGATATGCCATCCATTGATAAGATAAATGAAAAAATGTTTTAGTAAAGGGTACTTGACACAGGGTTTTCCAGGATCCAGCAGACACAGTGAGTTTTTAAACACTGTTGACTTACATTGGCATATGCAGATTTATGTTGCTATGACTGTTGAAGTTAGAGGTACTCAGTGTTTTGAAATTTTCTTGTAGAAGTAAGAGGAACTCAGCAGTGTGAAATTCCTAACCAATGAGATGAATTGGATGAGAAGTATGAGACCCTGATAAATGCAATATAAGGATTAGAAGCAGGAAGTGAAGGATAAGAGGAAGAAGGGGGAATTGCTACGACAAAGGAATAGGACTTGAGGGAGACAATGACATTGACATTGACATTGGTGAAGCAAATCGAGAACGTTGAAAATAGGGGAGGGGAGGGGAACTCGCCCACTTCATCACTTTTTACTCTACTTTGAACTTCAAAGCTTCAGAGAGTAGCCTTTATCATTCCAAGGTTTGTTGTCTTATGTTTTAAGTTTTTATTATTGATATATTAGTATATAACTTTTTAGAATTAATTATATATAATTTTATTATTGAAATTTTAGTTTTTCTTATAAATTTGTAAAATCTAAAAACTAAATATAGAAAATACTTTTTAACATAATATTGCTTAACATTTTTTTAAAAGCATAGCACGATTTAGATTGATTGTATTTTTTTATAAACCACTGATAAATTGAATAATTAAATTAAAAATAAAATAAAGTGGACTATACTTTCAAAACCACTACTTACAACTTAGCATTATTATTTTTCATTTTTTTAAACATTTAAAACCATGACATTGTACTCACAATTAGATAAGATGCTTAGCATTGTTTCGATCATTGATACAATTATTATGGGGAGAAGAAACACTAATTGTTTTTCTTGTTTTTAAACTATAATAACATTGATTGTATTTCCAACCATGTAAAACTTTGCAATTATAGCATTATTTACAAAAAAAAATTGTTGTGAAAGCTTTAAAGAAAACATAATTTTCTTAGAAAGTATAATCCTATTTTAAATATTAATCATATAGAATATCCTTGTCATAGTTTTCAAATGATTGTTATTTTAATCATATAGAATATCCTTGTCATAGTTTTAATCATATAGAATATCCTTGCTTTTTCTATGTTATTTTTGTTCTTCATTATGTCAACAACATGCAGGAAGCCCACACTTTCATCATTCTCTTCTACAACAATTTTAAACAAACAAAAAAAAAAAAAACTTTCAAGCTACATTCATTTTTTGTATTTTACATTTTCATATCCAAACACATTATACGTTTCCTTCACTCGGGTTGTTTTGCTCTTTTTTCATCAACACCTCTTCAACTTCTAAGGTTAAAAAAAAAAGCTTTCTTATGTTTATCATTTTTTAATAGACAACTTAATACCATTTATAAACTTAGTCATTTTTTCTCACTCTCTCTCAGAAGGCCAATTCTCATGGGCACTTTGCAAAGTTCTTTTACATATGCTTCTTCATATTACCTTCTCTGCTTTATATTTTCTAACCTTTTATTTATGCTTGACACAACCAAGGTCAACATCCTTGGACTGCCCATTAGTTAGTCCATTTTGCTACATTAATGGGTGCCTTTTGGTTTACCAGGTTTATTAATTCATTCATATATCTATTATTTTAATTTATTTCGAAAACAATACATTTTTTATATTTTTCTAATTTGATGCATTCAATTTTTCTTTGGCTAGAATTATTTTGATGTGATATAAATCCCCTGATGTGTGCAACTTTTTAAAATTATTTGTCAGAGCTAAAAAATAGTTTATAAAATAAATTTATATGATTGGCCACTTTGGCGGTTGTGCTATGTAGAATTGCAATCTAGTCGATAACTCCTCCTTGACACTAAAGTCAATGTTTGGTACTGCAGAGGTTGCAGTTGATGCCTTCTCCTATGGAAACCTACATGGATCAGAGCAATGTGGCAACCTACATGCATTCTAACAATGAGTCATCGGTTTCAAGACCTACCTATAAGAAAAATTCCTTCATTACAACTGCTCCTCAACTCGATCAACTCAATATTGAAAGAATTTTCTTCACTGCAACCGTTATTCTGTGCAATGGTTGAATGGTCCTCAACAACTACTCAACTCAATATTGAAATAATTTAATTCATTACAGTTTCTCTTCTGTGCAATGGTTGAATGGTCCTTAGAGGAGCTTAGTATCTATGTACAACTACTCCACAATGACCTAATTGGAAAGCTTCAGGTATCGTTGATATTCTCACAACACAAATATTTTTGTTGAATATTATATTGTAAGGGTTAGGATCCCTGCGATATATCATTTTTTAAACATATAATTCATGTAATACAATACCAAAAAATGAACTTACAACTGCACAGTAGTGGATGACCTTAACTTTGTCTAGATCGACATTTTTTGGGTGTCACCATAGCATTTCTAGAGCGAGGTTGTAAACGAGAGGTATGGGCTTGTACATCTTATGGAAATACATGTTTAAGAAATCCTGTAATACATAATATAATTAGCAAAAACAAATTTTCATTCTTGAAAATATAGTTTAAGCCAGAAAAGGTGAGCTAAGGGTGGGTGATTATGGGAGGAAGATGTGTGATGTAGGTGTATGCAGGTGAGCTAAAGGTGTGTGTCTGTAAAAAAATTTCAGATACACATAAATACATATACAAGTAATATTGTATACATGTTCTGCAAAGGGAGTAGGAGTTGTAATCCTAAGAGTTTCTATATAGAACTGTAATATCCCTACTATGATATACTCAATCGTCTTTCAAGGCTTATATTGTATGTACTAATTGATGAAAAAAAATGGTTGATTGGTATGCCGAAATTATATGTTTTCTTTCTTGTTGTAGGTTAATCGATGGAGATTCAGCGGATCAGAAGAATACATTTAACTATTTACAACAAAGATTCTACCATGACCAACTAGATGCATCATAATATGTTCTTCTCCACTAGGTTATATCAGAATATAGAAAATGTTAAAGAAGATACAGTTACATATAGAAAGTGTACAACAAGAATACATGACTTTACATTGGAAAATATGTCTATCCTGAACCTAAGTTTATTTACGGACCTGTGGGTAGTCTGTGGCTATTTTGAGAAGAACGAGCTTGCAATGAGATGGCTCAGGCCTTTCCAGGGAAAGCAGTAGTTGAGGTATCCATGAAAGCCAGATCCAATGGGGTATCTGGTCCAAGTAATGCTTTCCCTATAGGTTCATTTTGGGTCTCAAAGCTTAGTAGACACTGAACATGAGCTAGGTGACTTCTAGCATTTGAAGCTCCATACTTAATACCTTGAAGGAAACAAATTAATATGTATTCTATCCCTAGCTCTTCATTACTTTCTTTATACACCTACAATCAATGTGAAAGATAACTTAATTTTTTTTTTATTGTAGGCAATGACATTGATCAAACACAACACATTAATGAAGAGATGATTCTTATTACAAATAAATGAATTACCTGGTCACAATAGTTTCCCCAACTTATCCATCCTTAGATAAATTCATTGAGATATTGATCGCAGAGGAATATGCATGATTATAACTATCACCATAATTCATTTTATGGAAATATTTTCCTTTAAAGAGGAAAATCTATGGTTGGTGTTGACCTGGAAAAAATTCTATATTGGTACTATTGATCATATTCATCCCAGTTATTAATTCCCCTCCCATTTCTAAATAAGATTTCACTTGCTCTCTTATTTTCACAAATGCGTCCTGTAGGTGGGTTTCATAGGTCACAAATAAGGTGCACACACAAATTTCTCTGAACATTTCTTCTTCTGGACCTTGCAAGCAACACAAGCAGGTTCTGCCTTGGAAACTTGGCTCATGATCTATAAAATGATTCCATGCAAAATATTTTAGTGTTGTCAATCCTCGCAAATTATATCGCATTGATTCTAATGCATTGTAACCATAAAAAAATTTCAACAAACTTTGTCATAGAGAAATAGGGGTACTACTCTCTATCGATTTCGATGTCAGGGTATGGAGCCTCAAGGATTTCAGATAAATATGATCAATCTCTAGGGTATCATTTTAGTTTAGGTTTCATCTTTTCAGGAAAGCCATGGAAAAGACAATTCAGTCCAGTTGTCATGTTTTCAAGAAATCCATGGCGAAGACTTGTCACAGTGGGAATTAAATGCATAAAGACATGATACTTTTTCCCATGCAACACATGTCATAGAGAAATTTTAAAAAAGTGTCATGTATAAGCATACTCTATGCTCCATTCCATTGTCACTCCCAAAGATAGACAAGATGCAATTGATATGACATTGGTATGGTTCCATTTGTACGAAATATGGGAGTGCAGTCCAATTCTTAATGGGAATCCATGAAATATAAAAGAATTATCCATCCTAGAGTGGTAGATTCATACATCGAAGTAATCATGGCCCTTTTGAAGACATATCCATTCCCTATCGAATTAAAAATAAATATATTGTAAAAAAAATTGAAAAACCATTATATCATATGCTTATTCCCATCACATCGACAAATTCCTTTACACATTAAAGGTTTCATAGAGTTGATTTAACCCATATAATCTTTTCACTTACCTAATTTATTCAACGAGGTAGGGATATATTTTGGCTATACATCCCATCATGATGTGTATAGTAATTGATATCACACTATCGAGTGAGCGTAATTACTTTGAAATTGGATTACCACAATATCAATAACTCAATATTGTCATGAATGTTAATTCGAACTGAAGACTCTGGAAATGTAAGTCATCTCCAATATTTTAATAATTTTATGTGATCTGTGTTAAATGTATTATCATCAGTTAAAGAAATTCCCGCAATAGTACCCTTACTTGTCCACCTACAGACCTCGCAATTAGGATATCTTAGNCAAAAAAAAAAAAAAAAAAAGGAAAAGAGAAAACTATCTCAAGTCATTGTATTTATTCTTAATAAAAAATTTAAATATTAATGATTAAACAATATGATTTAAATCTCGTAACGAACAATGATCTCTTCGTTCCATCCAATGACATTTTTTTTTTCTTAATTAGTTGGCGAACAATAAATTTAATGGAAATACAAGATAATTGTACCTATTAAAAAAACCAGTGAGAGTCTATGTTAATTACTGTAGATTGGGCTATATCAATGGTTGTTGGTGGATGCCTTGCGATTATTATTACAAATGGTTGTCTTATGAATATCACTTAGGGTTAATATAGAAGATGTTAAATTCATAAATTTGTTATTACGTTCAATTCAAAGTTATTGTTAAGTTTGGTCAACGTGACTAATGGCTACTTGTTGTTAATTCAAGGATATAAAATTTATCTTTAAAAAGATACATAGCGATTGTATATAACTTTATGAGATACTTGAAATTATGATTCAAAACCAGACTAACCATACTGTCAATCTAAAGTCAATCAGAAAAACTCAATCATTTTTGTGAAGAGCTATTTGAGAGCTTAGATATACAACTGATAATTTATAACCATACTGTCAATCTAAAGCTAACCAGAAAATCTCGTAGTCAACTGATAACACAAAACTTGATGCTTATGCTCATAAAATCTAAGTAGGGACTAGATTCTTTGCAACAATTACCCTTGTTTTTCTATCCATCTTTAAATTCTTCCACCACATAGATGTAAGACATGTCGATTGATTACATGCTATCTTCATTCTCATAGAGTCTTCAACTTTATTGCACTCAAATTGTTAATGTATTTCTACAATACAATATATTATTTTCTCTAGATCAGAACTTACAGAATATACAATGATCTTGGTCTTTTGGTATGACCGCTGTAGTGATAGTTCCTCTTCCCCGGGCTTCCTCCATGGCCTTTAGTATTGCTTTCAACATTTTCAATATCTCTGCAACACCTACAACAAGATCTTTGTCTCTTCATCTGGGTGTTCCTGTTGGGTTGTTATATTCTTTGCAGTGAAATTCTAGTCGAGGTGGATTGACTGACATTCGAAGTCGAAGGTTGAGGTGGTTTGATAGGGTAAATACAAAGTCAAAGGAATCGACATCAATTCGAAGGTCGTGGTGGTTCGACCGGGTAAATATGAAACCGAAGACATCGACAACAAGTCGAAGGTCGAGGTGGATCGTTCGGGTAAATATAAAGAGGTCAACCGACAAGAGGTCGATAGGTGGGCATGTGGAAATCGATTGAAGACCAAATGAAGGCCGAATGGTAATCCGACTTGGTAGTCGACTATAACAGAATCTCAAGATTCGTGGGATTTGTAGCCAATGATCTGCGTGGATATGCAACCATTTTTGGGTGCCTTTTCTTTAGGGTTTTTCCTACTATAAATCCTATAAAGAAGGTGTGTTGTAATGCTGTAAAATATAATATTTAGAAGAAATCGTAGAGGTTGTTGGTCATGTAGATGTAAGCCAAATTGGCTACAGGGTTGTTCTTTTGTAAGAAAGAGGGTATGATGTTGATTGTGTCTTAGGTGTGGGCCAAGGTTAGAGATGTATCCTTTTATTTTGAATGAATAAGATAACAAGAAAGTAGAACGCTCAAGGAATGTTGGTTTTCTCAATTTCGGTTTCCATGGTAAAATCTATGTGTATTGTGTGTTTGTTTTGCCATTTACTTTCTTGTTTAAATATTTCTTCCTCTCTTTTGCTAGGTTTAGCATGGAATTTTTCTTCATTTCCTAACATGTGGTATCAGATCTTGGTTTAACAACCTTGGATCTGAGCTATTTTGATTCATAAGTTAGAAATATTTAAAGAATTGTGTTAAAGAATGGTGAGTAGCTTTAGAATAGAGATCGAAAAATTCAATGGCCAAAATTTTGAGCTATGGAAGATTAAAATTGAATATCTCCTTGTAGATCGAGAACAATGGACAACTGTCTGTCCAGGTACCATGCGGACATGTATGTCGACAAAAGAATGGGATAAACTCAAGAGAAGAGAAAGGAGTATGATTCGACTTTGTCTTGCAAATTTGGTACTGCTGAATGTCTCAAGTGAAGATTTGACCAAGAAATTGTAGGACAATTTAGGGATCTTGTACCAGTCTAAATCCCTGGTAAATAACTTGTTTCTTAGAAAGAAACTATATCTTATGAGGATGAGTGATGGAAGTTCAGTGACTGAGCATTTAAATGCATTTAATAGAATTATAAGCCAGTTATCTTCTATTGATATTAAAATCATTGAGAAGGAGAAACATATTACCCTATTATGTTCTTTTCTAGACTCCCGGGATAGCTTTGTCGTGGCTATAGGGAGTAATACAACCACATTAGCACTATAATACGTGGTTTCATCTCTATTGTTTGAAGAAATGAGAAGGAATAACATGGAAGGATCGACCAAAGGTGCATTAGTGGTGAGAGGTCGAACGATTGATAGAGATAAAGGAAAATTCTCTGGTAGAAAGTCTAAGTCGAAGGGTAGATCCAAATCCCATGTTCAGTCGACAAGAAGATGCTGGAAATGCGGTAAAGATGGGAATTACAAAATGGATTGCAAGTCGAAGGAAATGTAAATCAGTAGAGGAGCCGAAGAGAAGCAGTTGACTAAGAGAAAGACGAATCTAGATAAGGGAGGTGATGTGTACCTGGTGTCAACCAATACACAGTCGAATCAAAATGTTTGGTTGATCAACTTAGGAGCATCCTATCATATGACACTGCATAGAGAATGGTTCTGCGAATATGAATGATATTAAGGAGAACATAGTTACCGACTTAATGAGAACCGTAACCTCAAAACGAGAACTATGGCCCAAAAAACCCATATTGTTTCATAAAAAACATCAAAATCAACCCCCAAATCAAAAAGTGGTGCTACTAGTAGCACCATTTTTTTAAACGGGGTCAAAATTACAACCTTTTTCAAGCATGACCTTCAAAACTTAGACAATAGCTAAGAAAAACCTTAAAACCAACACCTAAAAAAAATAAGACGTTTTTGAATTTTTTTTTTCTTTTCAAAATGTTAAAATTTGAGATCATTTGAAATCGTATTTTTATCACTTGGTACTATTAAAACCAAAACGTCAGAATCAACCATCAAATTGAAAATCACTACTACCGGTAGCACCCGTTCTAAAATTGGGGTATGAAAATGACACATTTTTATAATGTGGTAAAAGAACTCATCATTACTGTAAACAAAATCATAAAATCAACACTTAAATGTTTACTTTTTAAATCTTATTATCACACAAAGCACAAGGTGATACATAATGCCATGAAAATATCACAATATACTTTAAAAATTCAACGTCACTTTTTAACATTTTTTTTACTTATAATAATAAAAAAGTAAATACAAGTTACATTGAATGAAACATAAATCATTTCTTAAAAGTATTGTTATATTGTCCATATTCAAAACATATGAGCTAAGAAATTTTATTATATTATCCATAATAAAAAACATATCATTCACAAAAAATAACAAAAGATTCATAACTTCATGTAAGATCATATGTAAGTTCAATGCTCATTTCTAGTTACCATACAAACATCATATGGATAAAAAAATGCATAAAATGTTTCATACACTTATTTAGATTGACTCATGGTTTCTGAAATACCATTAGAGTCTAGATTTTCTTTAGAATAATGATTGGATGAAGATGTAGATGATCCACACTCTTCTCTATTGTCTATGAATGGACCATCTGAGTCTACATGCATGCCCAACATTTCAAATGTCCTATTCCTTTTAGATATATGACTAGGTTCAACAAACTCCCATCTTGCATTTATTTCTTGTGGAAGCAACCTCTTGATAATCGTTGTTGTCTTGGAGCGAAGAGTTCCTCTCTTTGTCAAATTGAAGTCATAAACAAGTATGTCAACATCATGTAATTTTAAGAGGTCAGTGTGACGATGAGTTGCATTTTGACCCTTTCTTTTTCTCTTTCTAGTGACATGTTTCTCAACCACCATCTCTGGTACACACCATTGAATGGGTGTGTACTTGTTGCATACCAATGCACTTCAATTGCAATAACATCATCATTTTATTTCTCAATATTTATAACCTTTCCAATCCAGAATGGATAACCATATGGATCTTCAATCGCTAAAAATGCAATTATGCTACCCTCCTTAATATATTGTATTAAACCCCTACAAATTTCTTCCATGGCTTCACGTTGTGCACGTGACCTTCACGAACCAATATACATTTCTCTTTCCTCTGCTTGTGTAAACTCAATAGCACCTTAATATTCTTGTTGAACTTCAACAATGTTTGTTTCTTCAGATTCGTTTGGCATATTTTGTGGCCAATCAAATGGAGTCCTCAACATTGTATCTTCATTTGTTGAGCTTGAAATTATGTCACTTTGACTATTGAAAAAAGACTCCCACCAAACAAAATCAACAACATCAAAGTACTCATATCTATTCTTAATGGACCTTTTTATTTCTTCCAGGCATTCAAAATAATCTACATCTCTATTACGCCTCCGTGCATTATGGATTTTAGCAACTGATTATAAAAATAATAAATTTGATGCAAATATTGGACGATCTAGAATGAACTTCAAAAATGATAAACTTGATGAAGGCCCCCATTTTGTAGTAGTTGAATATTTCTTTCCCCATATAAGTGTTTTCCCATCAATTGTTTTGAAACAAAATTGATGTTGGAAGCTAATGTCATTAAGTTGCTCAATATATTTCTCTTCACGATGCGATCCTTGAATGAATCTTTGCATGTAAACAATTTCTTCTAATATATGAAAAGTAGGCTATGGAATGTATGTTTTCTTAATACATTCAATCAATGATGGTAGACTTCCAACATTTTTCCTCTTCAATGTTACTGAAAAATGATTGAACGTTTGATCAATATAATCATGAGTGTGTCCAACAAGAAGGAAACCAACTTTCACCTTTTAAAATATTCTCATTTCAACAAGCATGCTTAGATATCTAAACATAATTTGATTTTTATTTTCACGACTAGTGTTGTCCAACTGTAGATAGAAAACTTGAGGAAGATTTCCAGACCAGTGAGTGAACACATGATGAATTATGGTGATGGTTAGATTTGCATCACTATGAATATTTGGAGCTGTGAAGTAAACCCTTGGACACATTTTTCCATTGAAAACCATACAACCAACCAAGTGAAATTGAATGAAATTATCTTGCTATAAATTTTTGGGTGTACGAAAAAAATGTGGTAGAAGTGTTTTCGTCTGGTCAATGCCATCAATTATCATACCTAAATATTTGTTTGGAGCATCATAACACTTCTTCCGATGTTTGTACAACTTTTTTCTTTCACTTGATTGTTGATTCCAATGTTCTTGAAGTTCTTTGACTATGGAATTTGCACATGACATAAAATGAAAATATTGATCGTATGTTTTCAAAGTTGATAACTATTCAATTTAAAAATTTTAAAAATAGTAAATACATACCTCTTTCTGCCCCTTCAGATTTATCTCTTCTTGATTTAAGAGTAGCACATATACTACTAATCCCCATCCTTGACTTCTTAGGAATACATACATTGTTGAATTGTTTCTTCCATATTCTTGTAAAATATGCATATGTAATAAAATGACCATTTCCTTCAACACCTTCAGCATATCCTTTGTACAAGTTGTAGATTTCCCTCCTTGAAAAATTATCTGGAATATGTATTGTGTCTCTATCTGGCATACACTCTCCATGTTTGGAAAATAAATCACACATCCATGACAATGTAGTGTTTGTGAATGGACCACTCTCTCGTCCATGATGTACCTTTGGATAAAATGATGGATCTTTTTCCAACCTTGTATGGATTCTTGATAGACGAAGATTACCAATTGAGTGAATTTTTTTGAAATCCTTTCTGCAAAGTAAAATATTCTCAATGCGATAATCGTACCCTGTATTGGTGGATATCATGCACCCAATCAAATATGAATTGTGCATTCTCTTATTTATTGACAAATATTTCTTCCTTTTATTCAAGGCATACATGTAGTCCATGCTTTTCAAACAATTCTTTTGACAACATTCACTTGAAATCAATTCTCTTATGGAAATTGATTTAGTGAGAAATTCTTTCCTAGACCTTGTATAACTAGAATGATTTGGATTGATATAAAAAGGTCTAATCATGGTCCTAGACACAATGTTTCTTTGCAATGTCTCCATTATTTCATCATCCTCGCTAGCAGGATTTTCCTTATCACCACAAGGAGTATCAAGCAAAACATTGTCAGGAGACTGAACTAGAGAATGTCGATCACCTTGATTTGTTGCAGCTGGATGATTGAGAACATCATCATCAACATAATCATTTGGAGGAAAATCATCATCAACATTGTGTCCACCATTGACATAATCATCTTCATTTCTTTCAAAATCCCCACTTGAGTGAAAATTTTCACCATATTTCTTAGTGCCTTGAAAACCTTCATCAGTATCTTGAAAATCCTCACTTGGAGGAAAATCAACATCAACATTGTTGATTTTTAATTTATTACTCGGAAAAGGGTTTCCACCAATGGCGTAATCATCTTCACTACTTTGAAAATCTCCACTTGAGAGATATTCTTCATCATCCTCATTACTGGCTTGAAAATCCTCACTTGGAGTAAAATCTTCATTATCCTCATCGGTACCTTGAAAATACTCACTTGTAAGGAAATCAGCAGCACCAACATTGCTTGTTTTAAATTCCTCATTTGAGAAATACTATCCAACATTTCCATAATTTTCATCATTACTTTTAAAATCCCCACTTGGGGGGAATTCTTCATCATCCTCATTCGTTCCTTAGAAATCCTCACTTGGAGGGAACTCTTCATCAATACCTTCAAAATCCTCACTTGGAGGAAACTCTTCATCAATACCTTCAAAATACTCACTTGGAGGTAATTCATCATCACAAACATTGTTGTCTTTAAATTCACCACTCGGGAAAAAGTGTCCACCATTGTCATAATCATCTTCATTGCTTTTAAAATTTCCACTTGAGGGAATTTCTCCATCATTTTCATTGGTGCCTTGGAAATCTTCATCGGTACCTTGAAACTCCTCACTTGGAGAAAATTTTTCATCCCAATCATTTAAACATTGATCATAGTCTCCACTTTGACCTACATTTTGATTATTTTCATTACTATTAAACTGCTCACTACATTTATCACCATCATATTCCTCCTTTTCATCATCGATGCCTTCAAATTCCTCTGATTTAGGACTTCCATGAGGAACATGTTGAATAAAATCGCTTGCACTATGATCAAAATTTTGACTAGATGAAAAATACGACACCTCATTTGCATTACAAGCGTTCTTATCGCATTTCTTAGTCCCAATAGAAGAGGTATGCGAACAATTTTTTGGTGTCTTAGAAATAAAATATTTTTTATCTGACGAAGCCATCCCTTCTCTTTGAGAACATAGAATGATACAAATTCTCACCCTCCCTATGAAATTATTATAACATGCATAATGATATTTTCCCTCTAAATGCCCTCCCCCCTCGAAATATAATTTCCCTCCAAAATTCACCCCCCAAATATTCCCTAAAATTTCTCCCCAAAATATTCCCTCTAAAATCTCCCCCTCAAATTTCCCCCCCAATTTGTTTTCGCTTATTTTCCTTTAAAAATTAAAAACAATTTTTACTCTTTTATTTTGTTATTTACATGTTAAATACAATATTTTTCATGTTTATTTATTTATCCCACATTTATTAAACATATTGATGATCCATATAATTTTAGGTATATATGTAGACAATATACCTAATTTTAATTTATCCCACATTCATTATACTAACAATAATTTATATCGTATGTGTTATATATACACAATCATTTTTTATATTTTTACATTGTGGTATATCTTGGGTAGTATTTGTTAAAGGATTTGGAGAAAGCTACAAGGAAAAAACATTGAGAAGACACTCGAGGAGAATCTAGCATTTCAGAGGCTAGTTATTTTTTAAATTCTTACCATTTACCAAAACAACAATTATAAGATTAGCTTTGAATCACACAATATTTTTTCATGCGAAAATTAAAAAACCTTAAATTTGTTTAGATGTTTTCTACTTTTTTCTAAAAAATACCCAACTTTTTAAAAAATTTGAGACATTTTTCAAAAAATCTTAACAAAATCCTTAAGATTTTTTGAAAAAAGAAAAAGAAAAAAAAAAGTCAAATTTCAGTATAGTTTTAAATATTTTTGTTAATTTTTTATTGTTTTTTACTTAAATTTTATTAGTTTTGGCCCATGGTAGTTATTGGGCAATGTTTGTTCCTTAGCCGCGGGGGGGGGTTTGGGCATGCCCAGGGCTTGACCGTGGGGGTTGGGGCGATGTTTGGCATCACCCTAGCCCGACCAACATCGTAGCCAAGCCGTGAGCACGCCCACGGCTTGTCCATAGGGTTGGTCGGGCTAGGGCGATGCTTGGCATCGCCCCAGCCCTACGGCCAAGGCACGGTCTTGGCATAAGCCCAATAACTCCATTGGTCAATTTTTTTTACATATGGGTACATTTTGTTTTTTTTTGTTTTTAAATTAGTTTTTATATTCAATGTTGTTTTTTTTAGTTTATTATAATGTGAAAGTCCTAAATTTTTTTTTTTTTTTTTTTTATCTTAATATAGGAAAATGGCAGGAAAGATATTATATATGAATATATCTAGATCACGACCTGCAATAATGACATCCAAAAATGCAACTGAAACCTCCATGAATGTTAGGCAACAAAATGATAGCATAACACCTGAGCTATCAAAGGCAATGAAGAATGTTAGAGAGTGGAAATCTGTGGAAGGTGAAAACAAACAAGAATATTCTTGGTTTGTTAAAGACAAGCAAGGAAACAATGGAGATCATATATATTTGTATTGTTCCTAATTAGAACATGTGCAAGGAAATTATCAGGCAATTGGCTTGTTACGAGATATATGTTTGGTGCCAACCAAAAATATTGTTTATGCACTTGTCAAACAAGGGAGAACTTATATCAAGTTTAGATATTGTTTCAAATTGATCAATTATAACAAGAATGATTTTTTTCAGAATTATGTGCATCCATCGTTGATGACATTGAGAAAGGAAATGTAAGTTTTTTATTTCTCTTTTTGTGTCGTTTATTATTTTTAGTATCATGGTAATGTTTTAATTTTATTTAACATGAAAATGTTATATTTTATTTTTACAGGATTTTTCTAAACAACTTTCACATATGTTAATGGGGATTTACTCTACAAAGAATAATATCATGGATGCCATCAACGCTTTTCATATTGAAAAGACACAAGAAGGAAGGAAAAATAAACAAAAAGTAATGGAGGTTGAACCTGCAAGAGTAGACAAATAAGAACATGAAAGAAGAAAGAAAAACCCTTATTCTAGAAATCCTAAAAGGGTTACATTTGAAAATGAGGAAACTCTAAATGAAGATTTTGTTGAGATTGGTCCCAATGAGGTTATCATTCCTTCTCACAAAAAGAAAAAACAAGATAAACACAAAAGAGCGATGGTTGATGATGAGTCTATTCCTATTGATTATGAAGAAATCATTGATTTAGATGAAACACATTTAAATCATAAGTGGAAGAAAACAAATGTTGATAATGTTCAAGAAGCCATCGTTAGCTGAGAGTATTATAGTGAAAGTCCTAAATGTAGCATAGAAATAATAACACCGGGTGTTGATCTAGAGGATGGTATTATGAAAAAAACACAAAATGCCATTTGAAATATAATGAGGATGGAAAACTTAGTTGATGATGGCCACACATTTCAATTGAATGTGAAACAAATTTATAAACCCACAGAAGGGCAGAAAAAATATCAAATTAGAAAACCACATCACTTGCATATTCACAATTTGAAAGTATTGATTAGGTACAATCCATATGCACATGTGGTTGACTGCCTAGTTCTTGTTGACCCAATGGAAGTTCCTACGAGGGAAGAATTTGATAGATCAAATGTTTTTGACTACAAATATTATGTGATTGGAGGAAATCATTCTGCAGAGGCTAGAAGATAATTGATGCAAGAATATCCCAATAATCCTCTTTTTGAGACAATCAAATGCACAATTTATGTTGGGTTAACATATTCAGAAGCAAAGTTACTGACACGGGATCATAACATAGAAAATGAGTACATAATGTCTATGACCTTAATTCAAAGGGTGAGATTTATCCATAATGAATTTTCTGAAATATGCCGTGGGGAGAGATCAAATGTTGATGTTAAGTTTCAGAAGAAATGTTGTATGGAAATATGATTCCCACTTGATGATGAAAATACAAAAAAAAAAATCGCAAAGGAAGTGATATATTTAGAGTTGTGGATAGCTATTTTCAATTGGGATTTAGAACTGGACATGTATGGGATTTGATAGATGAGATCTTCACCCTATGGGAAAATATTAGTATTAAAAATCAGATAATTAAGAAGACTAAACCATTGATATGTGGCACAAGTAAGACAGGTCCTGACAAAAAAAATCTTCCCGATGATATCACTATAACACCTTCGATATCAATACAAGGAGTGAAGGATGATAAACTTATCATAACTATATTATCACGTGCTAGGTCGGGAGAATTTTAAATGGAAGAAATGTGTGATGAATTTAAAAAGTAATTCTCTTGAGTTATTTTTATTTATGTTAGGACAATAAATTTTTTTCTTTTTCAGTTTATCATATCAGTTTAACATTATTTTTGTTTTATTTAGTCACAATGTGTATATGAAAATACAAGAGGAAATGGTCAAGATGTTGAATGAAGAAAGTTGGGATGATGTTAAACTCAACTATCCAGATTCAATCTCTTCAACAGTATTGAAATAATTTTTTGCTGCATTAAAAAATATGACATGAATTTACTGTATCAAGGCAGGGTTTCATCAAAGGTAGCTACCAGTGTGAAGAAAAATGTTACATGTGACTATTGTGGTAAGTTTGGACACTATGCCTTATGAATATAAGAAAATTTATTTTAATGAGTCCAAATATAGAAGATACGAAGGAAACTTTGTTGATATAGAAGTATAGGTAAGTGATGACCTAAAAAATATAAAGCTATTTATTGCATATGTAACCCTATCAACAAAAACATATGATTGTAATACATGGTTCATAGATTTAGGAGCATATATTCATATGACTTGTAATAGATATTGATTTAAAACCTATTATGAGAAAACTAATGGTGATAAAATCTATATAGGCGACGATAGATTGCCTAAAATAAAAGGATATGGTGATGTATTTATAAATTTGTCAAATGATCATGTGAAACAAATAAAAAATGTAATGTATGTACCGAGGATTAAAAAAAATATAATCTCAATTTTAACAATCACAAATCAAGGTTTGAAAGTGGAATGTGTGAAGTTAGGTTGCCAAGTGAAGGATATGCAAAATCACTCCAAAGTCATAGAACAAAGAATCAGAGTGGGAGGCCTATACAAACTAGATGTTATTTTTGAGAGTCATCAAGCTTTGTTATCTTTAAGTGTGTCTACAGAAGAACTTTGGCAGTTAAGGTATAGACACTTAAATCTCAAAGATCTAGTTTTACTTCAAATAAAATATATGGTGAAAGGTCTTCCAATTTTTAAGAATGAGTATGTTGAATGTGAAGGTTGTGCACTACGAAAACAACATAGGAATGAGTTTCCAATGAGGATAAATAAATTGAGAAGATATTTTCTTGAATTAGTGCATACTGATGTGTGTGGGCCAATGCAAACTAAATCATTTGGGGGGGTTTCTTATTTTCTTATATTCATTGATGATATAACTAGGTTCACATGGGTCTATTTCTTAAAAAAGAAAAGTGATGTTTTTAAATATTTTAAAGAGTTTAGAAATTTGGTTGAAAAGTGGAGATAAAAATATCAAGATGCTTAGATCAGATTAAGGGGGAGAATACATTTCAAGATAATTCTTAAAGTACTATAAAGACAATGGAGTTCATAAATAGTGGACGATTACACATAACCCTAACTTAGATAAATGGTGTGGTTGAGAGGAAGAACAAAACCATAGTAGATTGTGCTAGAATCAAGCACAAAGGTAAGAATATTTGTAATAGTTTGTGGGTTGAATCATATCACACTTGTAAGCTAAAGATTCCTAATGTAAGGCATGTGTGGTGGTTTGGGGTACTTATGCATCTAATTACTACACACATAGCCCACACAACCACACACACAAGTGATAACACACCTATAAACATAATAATCATTGCACCTAACCTATTTACTTACCCACACATCTAATCGATGCATCGTGTTGGTGACCATTCTCCTCTTAGGTAAATGGTTAGTGATGTGTTAATTAGACCGACTAGGTCCAAGGGGGATAGAGGTTAATGTGTTAGTAATAACCTAACCTAGACCTTGAATCCACACCCACTAATATTCTAACTCATCGACCCATGGGCCATAACCCATAACATCTTGATATAACCACTAACCCACTAATCCCCAAATCCCTAAAAACCTAGCCCTTTATTATTTAGATAAAGGGTTGCAATGGTTGTCATTGAATAGCCTCATTGGTGAATTGTGAAACCACCTATTTCTTTTAGAGTGAAAAATATCTAAGGAAAGGTAGCTCATTGTCACCACTCTACATCATAACGATGGATTCCTTAAGTAGATGATTATATCAAGAGCATATAGTTGAAAACTTAAAGGGAATTTCAATAGTCAAAGGCACTAAAGAAATAAATTGTCCGCATTTTGTTGATGATACCTTAGTCATGTGGAGAGCATCAACAATAATAGTTGAGATATTTAAGCTACTATTGGATCAATTCATGAATGTGTTAGGCAGTCATATTAACAAAGGAAAAGGTCATGTGTATGGGTGGAACACCTCTCCCCAACAACTGCAATCCATAACTAGAATATTAGAGTTCCCTTGTCTTCTAAATTGGATATCATTCAAATACATGGGATTAACTTTGAGAAATTTAATCCCAAGCTAGTCATAGCTTTCCTTCAACCAATCCATTCATTGGTCCACACACGTTAGAGAAAACAAGGTCAAGAAGATTCTAAATGGAAATGATGATGATGATGACAATGACAATGATGTGATTATTGCCAACTTTTATCATTAGTAAAAATCATGGAGCATGTAGTCAAATTTATTATGATGTAATTAAATTTATCACCCATCGAAATATGAATTTTTATTTGTCTTACATAGTTTTTGTAGTTATTTAAAAAGTCATTTGGAAAGTAACCCTATTTAAACATCCTTAGTAACAACATTAATTAAAATAAATTATAAAGTGATGATTATGTGAGACAATGGATAATTGTTTTTAATATGATCCATAGATATGTGAACCTTTTCCATTGGACATTATAGTTGTACAACATATATCTTTAAAAAAACCATAAATAATGAAAGTTTCTAAATAATAAAAAATCCTTGAAGTGATAGAAATAATGCAGTTCATACCCATGGATCGTTTGTGACTGCATAGTTCCTTGCCAAATTAAAACTTATGAAATTTGTATCTCAAGTTTTTTATTGTTTTTGTAGCATAAACTAAGATGTTACCTCTATATGGATAATATATCAATTCTAGAGTGACATTTTAAGCCTAAACCCATCCCAAGAGTAGTATGAACATTGATGCTTGAAGATGATACCGCATTACAAGTATAATTGTTGATTTGCAATGAAGGATTGGAATGACTACCATTTTGACTATTCCTAAGCATAGGAAAGCTTGAACATTCATACTTGTGTTACTTGGTATCCCTTGTAATTGACCTTGAACATGAATATTTAATGATGCGGGGTGGAATGTGTAGCACCCCATGTAGATAGTCAAATATTTTTGAACCCTTTCTTTGCCTTTGCGATAGGTTTTCTCATGCATTATGTAACTTCAACATGTCTGCAACAATGATTAACAATCAAGAATATATTTTTTCTTCATTTTTTCCTCTCCGTTTTCCTCAAAGAAACTATGCCTTTGCTTGTTTTCACCATTGCTTTGCCTCATGGTGCCTCAAAGAGGTTTTCACCATGAGGAAATTTTCTTCTTTATTTATTTTTATTTTCACAGACCTAGGCTTTCCTCAAAGGGGGTTTTCAAGAACATGCATGTCATAAGTGCCTAAGGAGGTTTTCATCATAAGAATTTCTTTTTCTTTTTGTTTGTTTGAGATAATCATTATGTTTTGAGAAAATTACTACTCTCAATTAGACATAGATGTTGACCTTGAAATATTATAGTAAATTCCTCTTTTGATAGTGGCTTCTTATAGAGTTTGAGTCTATATCCATTGACCAAAATAGACACTTATTATTCATCAATTGTCTTGATTTTCACAAAGCCATTGTTATAGCATGTGTCAATTTGGTAGGGTCACAACTATCTTTTCCTCAATTTACCCTTAAAAACCTTGAATATTGAGTCATATAGTAGGGCCTAATATCCTTGAAATTTTTTGTTTTAATGTACTTGTCATGCCACTTTGTTCTCTATTGTTGGATCATTTTAGTGTGAAACAAAGTTTTTTTCCTATATTCATCTAATGCATTGAAATGTTGTAATCATTCTTATTGTGCCTCAGAGAGCTAAAGTCCTAGTTGGAGGGTTGTTCTTAATGTTTGAATTTCAAACTCTATGGGTAAAATAACCTTCTTTCCATAGACCAAGTCATTTGGTGTAAACACTATGGTGGTTTTCCATGTAGTGTTGTATTCCATACAACTTATGTCAACCTATTTTCCCAATCTCTTCTATGTTTCTTGATTGTCTTTGTTATAGTGTTCTCCATCTCTTTGTTTGTTATCTCTACTTGGATATTTCCTTGAGAATGGTAAGTAACTGATTTATTGTGTTGGATCTTGTACAAGTTCATATGAGTCTCAATGCGATTTGGAGTGAATTGAAGTCCTTGATCTATGACAATCTCTATTAACAATTAAAATCTTGCAAATATGTTCTCATCGAGGAATTATACTACCTTTTCCTCTTTGGCATTTTTCATTGACTTCAATTTTGTCCATTTGGTCTAGTATTTTGTGAAAACAAGCGTATGCTCCTTTTGATTGGATGGTGGATCTATAGGTCCTACAAAGTCTAAGCCTAACTTTTCAAAGGGATCCATCGATATTTGTGGTTCAAGTTGTATTTCATCTTTCTTTGTAGGCTTCCCCATTCTCCAACACTCATAACAATGTGACACATATGCTTCGGTGTTCTTGTGAAGTGTTTGCCAATAGTATCATGTTTGAAGAACCTTGTTGTATTTCTTGTTTGTAGAATAATGGCCTCCATTAGGTTCATCGTGAAAATCATGCAGTATGTTATGGACCTCGTCTTCTCTTATGTAATGAATGATTACTTGGTCTAGTCCAAGTTTGAAAAGGTACCCTTGATCCATGTGTATGTGGAACTATTCTTTATAATCCCACGTTGTTCTTCATAAGAAAAGTGTTGAAAAACATTTCCTATAGTGAGGTGGTTTGTAGTGATATTACAAAGAGATATTCATTTGGGAAAGAGTCATCCACATTCTCTTCATCTACATTATGTGTTAGTATTGAAAAAAAATATGCAACAACATTTTGTTAAATAGGTTTATCTAGTATTGTCCAATCATATTTCTACAATAACAACAACCATCTAATGATTCTTCCATTAATATAAGTTATATTCATCAAATATATTATGGATGAATGGTTGGTATGTACAAAGACTGTAGGGTATGTACACCTCTATAGACTTTACCAACTTGAGCTTGCATCAAAAACATACATTATATGATTAAGAATGCATGGAAGCCCATTGAGGATGTTCTTTAACTGTCTTACCTATATGTGTTTGTGTGAAAATAGGACAATGGGAGTTGGATTTTGTACTATGGGCCTAATGGTTAAGAAACTTTGTTTTCTCCTTGGAGGTCATAGGTTCAAATTCAAAGGGGGGTAGGGTTATGTATACCTTCGTATGTCACCGTGTAATGAGCATGAATTGAAATCATGATAAACAACTATTGCATATAGAATCCCAATAAGTGCCCAAGGTCCAGTGAAAAGAATA
This sequence comes from Picea engelmannii, assembly GCA_009831015.1. NCBI lineage: Eukaryota > Viridiplantae > Streptophyta > Pinopsida > Pinales > Pinaceae > Picea > Picea engelmannii. Next base: position 256,012 of record ML791404.1, read on the forward strand.
AATTTGAAATGGTACCAGTGATTTTGAAAGGCATGCCACAAAGAAAATCTAGTGATAAAATTCATGTAGCAAGAGATACTCCCAGAAAAGTACTATGATGTTGGCTTGCGCAAAATTTTTGATCCCTTAAACTAAGTCTGTCCAATAGTGCAATCGACATTCACTTACAAAAGTGGTTTGCATTAACCTTGCAACAAAACAACATATATGTTAAATGTTTTTGTAGCTTAAGCTTACATTTTTTGTCTTAGCTCCATTCAATGAGGACAAGCACTCAAGAGATCACATATTCATCCTGTCAATTACTACCTTGAACATTTCTATTGCTGAAGATATGTATTGAAAAAAAAAATATCGAGAGTATCTTAAAAAACACCAACCGTGCCAATGGACTCTCTCCTACACATCTGCATCAAAATCCTTCTCTTCATCTGGATTATCAACAGTTTCTTCCTCTGTTGGAGGGGACACCTTATCTTCCTCAGGAAGAGGTTCCTCCACATAATCATTCTCAAATGCATTGGTAGGAACCTCATATATTCTCACCTGAGGATTTGAAGGATCTTTAACAAGTACATGTTTTCCTTCTTCGGTTTTAGAAAGAGATCAACAATTGATTTCAAAATACCCCACATATTGGAAGTGTTCAAATTAATATGCATGGTTAATTCTTTGGGCTTGTATCCCTGAACACTCAAAATAACATGGTTGATAAGTCGTGTTGTTGAGCTGGCCAATGTAATAACACATGAATGATTGAGAAATAAAGACTTTAGCTACATGTAGCCTTTAAAAGGATAAATAAAGAAATACTTCATTATTGTTTAGGAGCATAGACATGGTAAAAAAAAAACATATTTATGTTCCAAACTATACACAAGAGGTAATAAAGAGATTAAAATGGAAATTATAAATCTGAAACAACTCCACTTAGAAAAGGTATATAGGGATATATCCATGGGTATATCCCTATTATAGGTATTTTATTTTTTTCTAAAAAAAAATTAGACCCGTGATATATCCGGCTCCAAGGAGCATACGTTCGACGACTATGTTATAGCTCCAATGCCTATAAGCATTGGATTAGCACCGACCATAAGGGAATCCTCTGATCACTAGGTCATATATTTGATGGATGTAGGGGTCAGATCATAGACGACCTTCCCATGCATCCGACATCTTCAAGAGGCAATTAACTGACATGGCTCCAACATCTTCAAGAGGTGATTAACTGACGGTTTATGTGTCAGATATTCGACGGATACTGATATTAAATATTCAAGAAAAATGTAGTAGTATCTTTGATGGGGATGTATCGATGAACCAACATATGATTTTTTCTGTCGCATATCCGATGACGTGCCACCGATGCTTAAAAAAAACTAATGTCATCAAATTATAGACACATAATTGTCGAATTTTAGACAAATTGGTCGTTGTATTTTGGGTACAAATGTAGTAGTGCTTTTTGTATTTGTGATCTAGGGTCCCTTTCCCTCTCTAACTATCTCAGAAATCCCCCAAAATTGGCCCAGAATAATGGATTTTTCCTTGTTTTCGCACCTCCACTCCAACTCCTTTAGAACTTGGCCAAAATCCCAACTGGGTATCTTCGTGTCTTCTTTTTGAAATCCATATAAAAATTTCATCTTCATCTGGGTCCCCTTCAGTCGACACCAATATGTTCTTCAAAAAGAACTAATTTGTAGTTATTGAAAATTTAAGTAGAATTTTCCAAAGGCCCTCACTGACACTTTTGTAGGCCTCCTCATTGTGGAAATACCCTTCAAATTTCATCTAATTCTGATTTTTTTTCTCTTGTTATGGCTAAAACCAATTTTTTTCTCTAGTTTTTTTTTAACCTTATCCATCTTTCTCCTTTCCTTTCCTCCTCTCCTCTCTTCTCTTTTTCTTTTCTTCTCTCTTCTTCTCTTCCGCTCTTTCATTTTCTTATCTTATCTTATCATAATGAAAATTTATTCTTCCACTGATACATAGCTCCAACAATATTTTTCTTAGTCGATACTCTCCTCTTTATCATTGTGAATTATTTTCTTTATCAGAGAGAAATAGTTTCTTTATCACCAAGACTCTTACCTTTATCGACGAAAAATATTTTCTTTCCGGGTGACATTTCATGCCACAAATTTGTCTTTCCTCTACCATTTTCCCTATTTTATCTTCTTTTTGGTGATGCACTTCTCCAAAAGTTTATTTTTTGGTTGATGTAGTGGGCCAAAAATTTATCTTTTGTTCGACGTTTTGGGCCAAAAATTTATCTTTTGGTCGACGTATTGGGCCAAAATTTTATCTTTTTGTCCAACATTTTGGGCCAAAAACTTATCTTTTGGCCGACCTATCAGGCTAAAAACTTATCTTTTGGTCGATATGTGCCTTTTTCCAAATTTTTTTCTAAGTATTTCTTTCTTCTTTTCCTTCAACATTAATAGTATATCACACCCAAAACATATTTTTCCTTCGTCGTTTTGCCAAGAAAATTATCCTTTGACGCGATAAAGGGAGTCTTTCCCCTTCTTTATCACAATTGAAATTTTTTTCCTCCATTGTTTCCCCAACAAAAAATATCTTTGGGAACGATAAAGGGAGTCTTTTCACTTCTTTACCATGCCCAAAAAATATTTTTCCTTCGCAATATATCACCCCCAAAAATATTTTTCTTAGGTGATTCACACTCTATCACTAACAATTTTTATCTTTAGCGACATACATTATATTGGCTATAAAAAATTTCTTCATTGATACTCGTATCAACCACAAAAATTATTTCTAAGGCAACAAACAATGTGTTGTGGAGTTTTCTTTATTGTTCAACACTTGGTCATTTTTCTGATTTTGAGCTTAGGGCCATTGTTAAAAACACTAACTCGAATACATGAGATGAATTCAACCCTCACTTCAAATAACCAAAATACCAAACAAAATTTTTGGGATTCTAATCCCACATCATTCTATTGGGAGAAGTCAATTTTTTCCCAAACACCCTATGTGACTACCATGAATTTGACCATTTTGGCCTCCCAGACCAAAACCCACATGCTGAATTCATATTCTCGACATACCCATGTCGATTTGTGGCTACAATATTCCTAGAGATTGGGGAATTTTCCTGACTTCACAATTTTTCCCAATTAAATCATGGCACCAACTTCGTTGTTCTTTAGCAGATCCATGCAAGCCTAGTGTTGCAACCTAAGATATGATATCATCTGTAATGTAACTAGCTTGCTAAAAATTGGTACAATACCCTGATACAAAAAAAATGCCAAAGGAAGTAGGCCCATGCTTTCTCATGCATCTAACAACATATTAAAAATTCATGAATCATGCCCCGAGGGTGTAGAACAATCGGTGATGGAATGTACTGTTAAGAAACTCCATCATGTGAAGTCACAAATTCAAAACCCTTGAACTAGCTTGTGTGCCACGTGAGGGGCCACATTGGCATGCTTGGAGGTTATAGTGGTAGGAGTCAGATAACAAGACCACGTGTCATGTGGGTACATGCCTGACTAGTTATTGATTCTGCCAGTCACAAAAAAAAATCCGTGAATCAAAATAATTCAAAAAACACAACATTTACACAGTGGAAACAAACATAGTAAAATATAATAGAATACTTATCTTTTAACGGAAGAATTGACTAATTTTGTATGGATAGATTTATGCCCAACCATAGGCTTGTTGTTTCTTTACTCTCAACTATAATCCACCCTCAAGTTGGAGCTACGATTCCAAAAGGAGGTTTGGATCTCATGGATGGTCAGTGTCCTCTCATAGCCCAATTCCTAGATTCTAACTCCTACAACAAATTGTAATCCACCAACTCTCTTTCCCCTCAACTTGCACATCCCAATGAATGGGATCCCCTTTTCTGCGATGTAGTCCCTTAGTATATCTCACTTCCCTTGAAGGGTCCAACACATGGTTTGCCAAGAAGTCTCTCAACGAGGGACTCTAATAATTCTTAGTTGTTATAGGAGGATTCACATTAGGCTTCTCACGACTCTTGAGAAGTTTCCTCAACATGAAACTCACTTACAAGAACATAACCTGCACTTACTTGCATGCAACCTACATTTCCACCATAAACCTAATCCTCTCATGGATGATCTCATACACAACATGGTTGGTGCTCTTTTTTAGAACCCAAGTCACCCTTGTTGTCCCAAAAACTTCTTGTAAAAACTATCCTCAATAGCCACTCGATTTTCCTTTTCTTTCATGCAATATTTGACTCTCACATTTTCCAAAAATTGGTTGTACTTAGCCCATGTTGCCATAAATTAGTGCGATGACATTTCCCACCAACCACTCTTACATGCATTTGATAGTTTTTTTTATAATTCAAAGGAGGTAAACATTAATATTACATTGACTTGGATTATTAGGCATGTGGAACCCCCTTGGACCCCCTTTATCCCCCTCTCTTGTGGAATCATAGCCCCCCATCATTACTGTCCCTCTCATATCATGACCAATGTTTTATTTTTATTAATAATTTCAATGTATAATTTATATAGCTTTCCCCCCAGCCATATTAATCAGTACAGGATCTCTAGGCCAAACCATACTAGTTCACTACCCTAAATTACATATGTACAATTACAGTATAATTTACGAGGATTAAAATTGGGGATGCTACAAATATAGTGATAACATCTTGTATATTTTCTTTTTGGTGACTAAAAAGTGGATCCTTATATTAATTCCAGCTGAGAGCTTACAAAAAGACATGCATCTTGTCTACTTACAAAGATGCCTGTAGCCTATCTTCTTACAAAAATTCCTGCAACCTATTTGCTTACAAAAATGCATGCAACCAATCAGCTTACAAAATTGCCTAAGAGCAGTGGGACCGGATCGACGATTTAGATCGCCTTCACATCTTCGCGACCTTGCGACTTGGCCAGATCGCCTTCACATCTTCGCGACCTTGCGACTTGGCCAGATCGATAGTTCAGATCTCTTTGAGCACCAATGTTCTAGATCTACTTTCGTATTTCGTGATTTCGCATATTGCGACTTTGCGACTTGCGCTGACAGCTACCTCCATGCTTCAAACTTCCGATTGTCGAGTTCTCGAAATTTCCTCACGTCCGATCAATGTGACTAGATTGATGGTTTATATCTCCTCTAGCACCAATGGTCCAGATCCACTTTCGAATTTAGCGATTTTGCGACTTGGGGAGGCAACTCCCTCCATGCTCCGAACTCTCGAAACCCGAGTTTCCAAAATTTCCTCGCGTCGGATCAATGGGACTAGATCAATGGTTAAGATATCCTCTAGCACCAATGGTCTAGATCTGTTCTCGCATATCATGATTTCACGCTTTGCGACTTTGCGACTTGGGCAGATAGCTCCCTCCAAGCTCTAAACTCCCGAAACCCGATTTGCCAAAATTTTCTCACGTCAGATCTATGGGACTAGATCGACGGTTAAGATCTCCTCTAGCATCAATGGTCCAGATCTTCTCTTTCTTTTCATGAATTCATGAATTTGGGAAGAAGCAACCTCCGTGCTCTTGACTCCCGAGTGCCGAGGTCCCTAAATCAACTGCTAATTGATGTTCTTCTACTCTCGCTCCTGAGCTTCTGATCATTTCTGACTTGGGAGGGATTCTAAGTAGAAAAAGGTGCCCCCCTGTCCGGAATAAGGCCATCCAACTAAGAAAGATCATCGCATTGGATCCAGAGGGGAGAGCTTTGGGACTACCTGGAATCGTGGAGAATGATCTGCTGCATAGATTCAGCCCTTGCATTGGCCAGTCTATCTGCAACTTTGCTTGCACTTCACCGAATATGTGAAGGGGTTAGAGTTAGAGAGGGTCTAAGAAGAGCCTGGAAGCTGTAAAGAGGGCCAAGGAGGCGCCAACTGGGTTTGATTTTCCCTAGATCTCGACCATTCAAGATTTTTTTTGCCAAGTCTATTATGATTTTGGAGTCTCCATCAATGATCATACAGGTGAGGTTTTGATCTAGTGCCATTTGCACTCCTTTGATAAGACCCCAAAGCTCTGCTGATTTGTTGGTGTTGCATCCATGATTTTTTGCAATGAGGTTTTGAATTTGGCCTAAGTTGTTTCTATGACCACGCCATACCCCGAGTGTCCTGGATTTCCTTTTGATGCGCCATCAAAGTTGACCTTATGGAAGCCTTGCGGGGGGAGGAGCCACTTAGAGGGACTGAGGGATTTTGAAAAAAGGGGGGGCTACTGAGGAGGGGTGGGGTGTGAAAATGAGAAGCCCTAGGATTTGAGGAGCGAGAGCTCACCTGGGGCAGTTGGGAAGTCTTCCTTGGTCCATGATTGCAGCTGAAGAGTTTCCTGGAGATGCAGGAGGATTGTGTTCCAGAGGAGGGTGGGAGGAGATGGCTAGGAGTGAAAGATTCTTCTGTTTCTCTCCATCCATAGTTGCCAAATGATGAAGCCTGGTAAGAATTTCCATGTTCTGTTCAGGATAGGATTTTTGAAGGAATTGGAGCCTGAGTCCCTGATGGTGCTTATGACATTGTTTTTAACTCGTTTGGTTCTTCGAATGAGTTGAGTGGCTTGGTTCCAAATGTTCTCACTGAGTGGAAAGTTATTTAGGATATTCACCATAGTTTCTTCCTGGAGATGGCGGAGATGGAAGATCGAGGGGCTGATGAAACCTCATTTTTGAAGATTGTCCCAGGTTAAGATCTTTTTCTGAAGTAGAATATAGAGGAAATTATATATTTTGGGCCAGAGTTTGGATTTCCGTATTGTTGTCCAGATGCTATATTTCTGAATGTTATGGAATTTCTCCTGAAGAGTGTATCCCTCCTTGAGAGTGAAGCTTCCATGAGGTGTGTATCTCCATATGAGAATGTCTTGGTTTGAGATTTTGTGGATTCACCTTTGGGTAGTAGCTTGTTTCCAGTGTTGTTGGTCACAGTCCATTTCCACTTGGATTTCATGATGAGTATATTTCCATCTTTGCCAAGGAGAGCTGTTGGGGGTCTCTGTACACAAATCTTCCACTTTGAGAGTGGTCAGATCTTGGATGTGATTTTCATAGGATTGTAGATTTTCTTCTAGTTGTAGGGGTTGATTTTGCTGCCAGGAATCCATCGAGAAGAGGGTGTCCTAGCCATTGTGAACTTCCTAGAAAGCATGTTCCTGTATAAGTGGCTAAGTTTTCTAGGCTTCATTCCAGATATTGGAGCCTTGCATTTTCTCCTGCATTCTTATGAGTTGGTTCTGATGCGTGTTTGGGGCATATTTTCATTTCTAGAGTTTTTCCTAGATCTCTACTGGTGTCTTGAGCCATCTCCACAAAATTATTTCTCCCATGGTTCTATTTAATTTTCCAGGGTCCCGAAGGCCCAGACCGCCTGAAGGTTTGGGCTTGCAAACCTTGTCCCAGCTGACAAGGGCCCATTTTTTGTTTAGGTTGTGTCCATGCCATAGAAAGTTTCTTTGCAGATTCCTTATTTTCTTTATGATAGATTGGGGGGAAGCTAGGGATGAGATGAGGTAAGTTGGGATGGCTTGGAGGACTAAATTTAAGAGAACCAATCTGGCTGGAAGGTTGAGGGAGAGAAAGGTCCAGTTTCTGAGACGGCTGGTGATGGAGAGTAGGAGGGAATCTTGGGAGATGTTTCTGGAAGATGATTCAGAGAGAGGGAGTCCCAGGTATCGAGAGGGTAGAGTGAAAAAAGGGGTATTCAAAATTTGAGTAAGTTGTTGTTGGATAGCTGCTGGAGTATTAAAAAATACGAGTTGTGATTTGACCATATTAAAGGTGGTGTCAGAGGCTTCATTGAAATCAAAGAGGATGGAACTTAATTTGATTGATTCTTGCGCGGTGGGGGTGTTCATTAAAAGTGTGTCATCGACAAATTGGTTGTGGGAGGATGCCGATTGTAACCCATGAAGAGGGAGGCCTTGGAGGGATCCATTTTTAATTGAGGTCTTGATATAGCATCCTAAACTTTCAACCATTATGGAAAAAAGGAAACGGGAGAGAGGGTTGCCTTGCCTTATTCCTTTTGAGAGGGAGAAGGGTTGTGAGGGGACACCATTGACGAGGATCGAGAAAAAAGTTGAGGAAATGAGGTTCATTATCCAAGAGATCCAATCCTTGTTGAAACCAAAAGCCGATAGGAGAGGTTTCATGTATTTCTAGCTTAATTTGTCAAAAGATTTTGAAAGGTCAAGTTTTAGAAGCATACCTGGAGTGCGGGTGATTTTGAGCGAGTGAATGATTTCATGGACACGTATGACGCTGTCCATGATTTTCCTTCCTTCGACATATCCTGATTGCTCCTTGGAGATGATGAAGGGGAGAATTGGTTTAAGTCTTAGAGCTATGACCTTGGAAATGATTTTGTAGATCACGTTGCAAAGAGCTATGGGTCTGAAGTTATTTTGATTTGTGACCCTTTCTTCTTTGGGAATTAGAGTGAGCAAAGTGGAATTTAGTGCTAGAAGAACTTTGCCTGAGCTGCGAGATTCCTCCACCAGCTGCCACACTTCCTCCCTTAACATAGGCCAGTAGGAGTGGAAGAAGTATGTTGTGAAACCATCTGGACTCGGAGCCTTGCCTATGGGTAACTCTTGAATAGCCTAATCCACTTCAGCTTGCATTATTGGTGTCATGAGAGCCTCATTCTGTTCTTGGGTGATTATAGTTGGGATATTTTGTGTCACCCACTCTATTGCTGAGGTACGGTCCTCATTGGGTTCTGTGAGGAGATCCTTGTAGAAATCTGTCAGCTCATGCGTTATTTCTTGATGAGTTAACAGGGTGTTGGAACGGTGGAATAATTTGGTGTTTTTCTCTCCCTCATTGAGCCATTGAACCTGTGATTTCTGTCTCCACATGATTTCTTCCTGCTTGTGTCTTTCTTCAAGTTTCCTTTTGAGTTCATTCTCCTATTGTTGTTGAGTGATTGTATATCTTGCATGAATGATTTGTCCCTAAAGGTTCTCTAGTTTTTTATCCAGCATTTTCCTTTCCTGGAAGATGTTCCCAAAGACTTATTTGTTCCATTTGCGCACCTAATGTTTGAAATATTTGATTTTTTGTTGAAAGCAATACATTTTTGTACCTTTCTGAGTTTTTGTTGTGCTCCACCAGTGATAGGATAACTTCTAGAAATCTGGATGGGAGAGCCAAAATTTCTCAAATCTGAAGGGTTTAAGCTTCGGGGTAGCAATAGTGTCAACCCAGAGCTAAACCGACCAGTGGTCTGAGCCTGCCTTTGGGAGGATGTTGGAATCTACTAGGGGTCCTTCCAGAAGGAGAGTTTCTGAGATGAGGAAGCGATCAAGCATGCAAGCTATTTGTTGGTGACCTGATATTTTGTTGGTCCAGGTGTAGGTGCCATTGCCAGTCTCAATATCTACCAATCTGAGGTTTTCTATGAGTTCCTGGAATTTTGCGTTGTCCTACTCCAGCTGCTTTCCCCCCCTTGTTTCTCCTCCAGCGTGAGAATCATGCTGAAGTCACCCCCTATTATCCACCATTTTCCTTTTTCTAAAGAACCTAGGTAAGCCAGGCTTTGAAGAAAGAGGTATTTGTCTTGGTTGTTCTGCGGTCCATAGGCATTTGTGATCATTCCCTCCTTGTCTAAACCAATGGCTCTGTAGTGTGCTATGATGGCGCATGGAGTGGAGAGGCCTTGATCAAGGATGACTGTAGCAGGATTCCATAGGATGACCAGGCCTCCTGAAGCCCCTTTTGAGTCCATTTGATAGGATTCACAGTTGCGCCAACATATTTTGATGATATCTTCTACAGTTTTCCCTGCACATTTTGTCTCTTGTATCAGGAATATATCAAGGTCTTCTATTTTGATGCAGTTTCGAAGAATACTTTGTTTGGATCTTCCATTTAGGCCTCTGATATTCCAGGTGAGGATCTTCATAGTTAACAATTTTTTGGGTGGGAAAAGGAGCTCTCTGAGAGCCTGTGAATCTATCCCAAGTTGATCATATAATTTCCCGCCTCCTTTATTAGTTGATGAGCCAGTTTTCTGCCCCTTCGCTTGTTTACTTTTGGGTGTTTTCTTGGATCCTAGTTTGGGTCTATGCTGATCCCCAACCTAGATGCAGCCCCTGCTGATGAGTCCATAAATACTTTGTGAACTTTCCTGATTTGGTCCTCTAGTAAGGTTTGGAGATTCTTCTTGTTGAGTGCTTCCTCTAACCTGTCTAGGTCAATTTCTGCTAGGTCTTGCTCATCCATTTCCATGACTGTGTCTTCCTCTCTTTCTGGTTCTATCCATGAGACCGGGTGAGTCTATGGATCGGCTTGGTTTGCAGGGGTTTGATACTCTTATGACGACTGATCTTCCTTGTGCTTGCTGGGATCTTTCCCTGCGGTCTTATGGGGGTTTTCCACCTCTTCTGCTTCTGGGAGGTGGTTAAGGGCTTCAAATGAGTTATTATTTGGGTTCTTTTTTTCGTTGTTGGTTGTGGGCTTCTTCTGCGCTTGTCTCCTTCGATTTTGAAACTGGGTAAATCCTTCCTTTGGTTTCTCTTCATCTTTCCTCTTGGGGGGGGGCATTGAGAGGACAATCTCTGAAAAGGTGTCCATGTTCAAGGAATTTTCAACATCTGAAAGGGATGTGTTCATAGTCTATGGTTTGGGCCCATTCCTCGTCTTGGTATTAGAAAGTAACTATGCCTGGTAGAGCTTTGGAGATGTTCATATAGACACATATCCTTTCATAAGAGATGTATTTTCTTTGTTTGGTAGCTTCAGAAGATTTGACATATTTACCCAAGGTATTGCCTATGCCCAATAAAATTTCCTCTAACCAAAACTCTTGGGGTAGGAAATAGAGGTGAATCCATACCGATGCGTATGCAAAGTTTTCCTTTTCTGGGAAGAAGTGGTCTATCCATAAATGTAGGTAGAGACCGAATGAGTTGTAGAAATATGGTCCCCCTTAAAAGATCATGTCCTTGTCTTCCAGGTTGTAGAATATTATTGTAAAGAAACCTTTGGAGCTCAGTTGAAGCTTATAGTCTCCCTTGGGGTTCCACCATGCCTTGATCCAATGAGCTAGGTCCTTTTGTGAGGGCCAGAGACCTAGGAAATTTCCTATGAGGGCATGGTCTCGCATGAACTGCGTATGCGCTCCTATCCTGGTGGTTTTGATGACATATCTAGGCGCAACCGGGGCTTGGGGGATACATTTTTTGGGTGTCCAGACCCAAGCTGCTTTTGGATGCGAGGACTCAACATTCGTGTTCAAATATTTTCTTATGTCCATCTCTTCCTGCATATATTGGTCTCGTAAGTGCAATGGAGGCTCAAAGGATGGTCGACGCACTCGCGAGTTCTGCGGGTCATTGGTAGCAACATTATGGTAGGAGGGGGATTTCGCCCCCCCTTTTGTTCCCATTATTATGAGGCGGTCAGAGCTGCAGGGATGAGGCAATCGACGCGTACCAAGGGAGTCAGAGCAGGTCTGGGCAGACAGGAATCGGGAGCATGAAAAAACCCTAAAAGTTACAGAGCTCGACCACTATGGTAAGTTTATCTTTGCTCTGATAACATCTTGTATATTAAATCACATAAATGATTTGAAAGAAAATGTGATTAATTTTTCAAAATTAGTATGCTTGATTAAAGATCTTCTATTAAATCATGAAAATAATTCTAAATTGGATTTTATTAATTTATTAAATTAAATTGTTTGACAAAATCTTCTAATATTAACTTATGAAAATAATTTGAAATTATTATATTATATATAAAAAGAGATCGAATAAATACCTTCAACTAAAGTGATTTTCATGATAATAGTTGTTAATATTAATATTATAAATAGTCATAACATATTCCATATTAAATCATGAAAAAAATTCTAAATTTTTATATTAAATATTAAAAAGAGATCGAAATACCTTCAACTAAAGTGACCTACATGATAATAGTTGTGAATATTAATCTTATAAAAAAAACTCAATATGCATATCTTACGATTTAAAGTGATTCATAATTTATTAAAGAACTTGAAGTTATAAAACAATTTATTCTTTTGCAAAATGGTGGTTGTAAATGGTTAATTATTTTTCATAATTAACATCATAAAATGGAAAAAAAATGATTGTTAGGAATTAGCAAATCCCGCGAGAGAAATAATAAATATAACAACAATCATGCACACAACATTGACACATGATTTACCCTAGAAAACCCTTATGTGAAAAACCATCCAATTATTTCTTTATTCCCTTGACCGAATCCAACCAAGCCAACCAAGTGAGCCTTTACCCCTCGCCTACAGGCTCATTAAAATGGAGTATCCTAAGCCTTTTTAAAGGATTCATTACATGCAATCCACAGGCACAATACCACGAGCTACCAACCATAAACCACCATTGTTGATGTAGAATGGATTTAACTCATTGAGTCTTTCACTAAGTCAAGTTTTACCCAACATTCCCCCCTTTTAAATTTGACTTGGGGTAATTATCTAGGTCCTACCCCCCTCAAAATTGATATCCAGGGTATCCAAGAATATATCATGTCCCCCCTATCACCTAGGTCTATGTCTAGACTTTATTGGTAATTTACCAGAGGTACACATGCCTAACAAGGTCTTACAATCATATGCCCATTTACATCTAATTAAATTTTCAACTCTATTATAATAATATATTTTTATTTATTTATTGTTGTTATTTCCTTCAGGACTCCATGGGAATGCACTCATTGTGTCCATTGATTCTATAACTGGCACTTACAAATGCCACCATCCTCTTGTCTTTCCATATCTGTGGGTAATGAATTCCTCTCCCTCACACCAAAGCTCACCAAAATCCTAGTCTTGACTATGCAAAACCCCCACCTCATACTGTGATATCAACCTTGGGATCATCACCATCTCCACCACACACTACAATCAAACTCTCTCTCTTGACCACATCTTCTTCCACCAACTCAGAAGAGGTATCTCCATCTCCATTATTTCTACTTCCACCACCATTAAACCTAGACTACCATCAACATCAACCTCAACTTCTTCTTCATAGGCTCATTCCTCTAATACCACCTCACTGCTCAACATTTATAGACCCTAATGGTCCAGATATGTGATTACTCGATTTGGGTTTCTTACCGATATCCTAATTGTTAGCCTCATCTACTCTTGACCCCTTCCCACCAAAATCATACCTGGATGCCTATCCACCAACATCATACCTCTCCCTACTTCTTATGTTAAAGGAATTCACTTAAGGTGGAGGAGCTACTTTCTCATTGATGCCCAATTGTAGCCAATGATTTGCGTGGATCTGTAATTGTTTTTGGGTGCCTTTTCTTTAGGGTTTTTCCTACTGTAAAGCCTATAAAGAAGGCGTGTTGTAATGTTGTAAAAGATAATCTTTAGAAGAAATCGTAGAGGTTGTTGGTCATGTAGATGTAAGTTGAATTGGCTACAGGGTTGTTCTTGTGTAAGCAAGAGGGTATGATGTCGATTTTGTCTTAGGTGTGGACCAAGGTTAGACATGTAATCTTTTATTATGAATGAATAAGACAACAAGAGAGAAGAGCACTCAAGGAATGATGGTTTTCCCGGTTTGGGTTTCTAGGGTAAAATATATGTGTACTGTGTGTTTGTTTTGTCATTTACTTTCTTGTTTAAATCTTTCTTCCTCTTTTTTTCTAGATTTAGCATGGAAGGTTCCTCATTTCCTAACACTTCCTCGAACTTGTCTTATAGGAACACCTCTTTCTCCCACTATTGATGTGGGCACATATCTCAAGTGAACTTTCACATGGAATTCATCGAATTCATCATATGCAAACTCCCAAATTAGTGTCTCCACCCTTAAGATGATTTCAGACTTAAATTAACAAAAATCAAATATTTAAACTCAAGCAATAGAATCACTGAAGCTGCTTAGAAATCATAATGCACATTTCTATTCTTTAGCCGCATTGTAGGATTGAATATATTGTATTATACAAACCAAAAAATCCAATGTTTACATTCATCAATCTCTTGCATATTACAAAATTAAAGCAAATACAAGACTTCATGGGTAAACATTCATAAGAATTTTTTCACATATAAGCCATGAAGAGACACAACAAACAAATTACGCAATTCTTCACCACAATTTGTGTGACTATATTCTATCCACCCAAAGTAGAGCTTGGAATTCATATTATACAATCCTTCGCTCAAGTTCCTCTTCCTAAAAAAAACCTTTGCAATTTATTGTTGAGAGGGTTGCTTCTTCTTGGTTGGAGAGAAACCCAAGTCATGAGATAACAATCATAACCATCCAAGAACTTGGGATGATAATTTGATCTATATTCAACACTCTTATAAAACATAGTTACCGACTTAACGATAACTCACATTTTGCATAAAAAACACAAAAAATAACCCTAAAATAAAAAAGTGGTGCTACGGTAACAACATTTTTTTGGGAGGTGGCTAAAATTGCAACTTGTTTAAAATTATGGTCTCAACAAGATGACAAAACCTTAAAATTGACCATTGAATCCAAAAATGGGTACCTCTGGAATGTAATTTTTTCGTTAATGAAATAGAAGTTACAATTTGTTTTTGGAAAAAATTACATTAAATAAAAATCTAAAAAATAACAAATGAATCAATGAAAAATTATTCATTTCTTCATTTAAAATTTAAAAACAACCATTTTGTATTAAAAATGAAAAAAAAACAAACAAATTTTTCATTAAAATACCTAATTAAAAAGAAAAAGAAAAAGAAAACATAATTAAATTAAAAAAACTAAAACCAAAAATATAACTAATTTTAGAAAAAAAAAAACTTAAAACATTAGCCAAACATGAAATTAAAAATAAAAATAAAAAACAAAAACAAAAATAAGATATAAAAAAATAAGGAAAAAAAACAAAAAAAATTTAAAAATAAAACAACAAAATTTTAAAGACCTAAAATATTTTTTTTTTAAACAACACAACAAAAATTATAAAAACTAAAATTTAAAATAATTTAAAACAAACCACAATTTTAAAAAACATCAAAATATTTAACACGGTGGGGAGAGGGCGATGGGCACCGCCCTGCTCCGCCCCACCCCCATTTCCCACGCCACCCCACCCCGTGTTTAAAATTTGTAATGTTTTTTAAAATTGTGGTTTGTTTTTAATTTTTTACAAATTTTTGTTTCTTTTTAAAATTTTGATTTTTAAGTTTTTAAAACTTTGTTATTTTATCTTTTGCTTTTTTCTTAAGTGTTTTTCTTAAGTTTTTTTTATAGTTTTATTTTTTCCTTAATTTTGTATTTTTTGTTTTTTAGTTTCGTGTTTTTGTAGTTGCCTTTTTTTTTCCCTTTGATTTTTTAATATTTTTAAATTTAGTTTTTTCTTATTACATTTTGTTATTTTTTTTAATTAAAGTTTGTTATATTTTTTTTTCAATGAAAAAAGTGTTTTTTGTTTTTTTATTTATTTTTATGAAGAAATGAATTATTTTTCCTTGATTCATTTGTTATTTTTTGGATTTTATTTATTTTTAATATAATTTTTTTCCTAAAAAAAAATGTAACTTCTATTTTACTAAAGAAAAATTAAGGCACCCATGAAGCAATCAATTTATTTTTTAATGAAAATTTATTAAAAAAATTAATTAATTAATTTTCATCTAACATCATTTTTGGTTTAGGAGTCCAATTTAAGGGTTTTTTTGGCAATGGTATCTGTTGTAAAGGCCACAGTTTCATTAAAATTATAGAAGTCATTTTAAAGGTTTTTTTCTACATTGCTAGGGTGGCCCCACCATGTCAAACCACATGCAATAAATGTCCAAGATTATAGGCTTCAACTGATGAAGATGGTTGAACTACATTTGTGAGGACTTAATGACATTTCCCTTCCTTTGTACCTAGCATTGATCCACCCAATGGTTAAATTTGATGGGTAAATGTTTGTTTTTCCCTTTTTTAATCATCAAACACTGACCATTTTAAAATCTACACGTCAATAGTGACATCCACTAAATTTTTAAAACTGTCAAATCCATGTGAAAGTTGAAAATTTGCTCGTACCATATATATGATAATTTGGGTCCCTAGGCGTACCGATTGTAGGAAAAATCTCGTCTCCATTCTATGATTCCCAATGTAGCATGTCCATTATGCAAATTGGAACTTACATCTACTTGCCAACACAATCAATCTTCCTTGAATTCACTTGATCCTATGATTGAAATTTAGATAATCTCTAGTTAACCCTTTGTTCATCAAATCAATGATGTGATCTTCAAGCTTAAATTTATTTACATGTTCCTTGATCAGATGCACAAGTATATGAGTGACATCTATTTGATTGCACACCAACAAGCCAATAATCTAAAGAACGAGCATTGATTTGATCAAGTAGGTATCAAGATAGTTAAATAAAGAAACTAACTTTGACACTGATTAACTGTTGTCGATGTGCATCTTTCAAATGGCATAAAGGTAGAGAAGATATTCCAATAGGTTTAATCTCTCTTGCTGATCTTCACTTATTCTTTCTAGAGCATTCCCCTCCCAAGTAATATATGATCAAATGCATAGAAGCTCTCTTCTCATTTTGAACCATAATGATGCAATCAAGAAAAGATCGGGGCATGTGGATTATAAATTCCGATTCCTACTGCACAAAGCCACAGACTACGCCCACAATGGGTGTTTGGGCATGATGGGATAAGCCTGTCTCTGTCACATTTGCAATCCCATAGATTGGAAGTTGAATGTTGAGAAGAAAAGATTGAGATTCAAGAATATTGTCTGGCGCTTGCATGTAACATCCCAAATCTGTTTTAAAATTGAAATAGGTAAGGTTCATGGATATTTGATGTAATATTGCAATTGCACAATGTTTTTTTAAATGAGCATTGTCATGCTTTTGTTGTTTGAATGAAATTGTGACTGTAAGAAGGTCATGGAAATTGTGACCATTTAAGAGCATATTATATCAATGAACTTAATTTGTCTCTTCTTTTGGAGTCAACATAATATTTAAATGATGGTAAAAAATAAATATAGAACGTCATGTGAAGGGCAGTTTTGAAAAACAACCCATCATAAAAAAATTACTTGATGGGTAGGAATGCACGTCAAATTTATACTTTGGATCCACGCCACCTAAAAAATGGTGTTCACTTTCACCAATTTTAGGATGAAATCATTTACATGAGGGTTGGTTCCCATTGGTCAACATTAAGGGTGGGACCTTCCAATATCGCTTTTCCCTAAGATTGTTTGGTACTGAAATTTCTCTAGGATCTTCAATTCATCCTCTGGTGTTATAGCCTAAAAGATATAACCTAATTCAAACCACTTTCCATTGAATAATCATATGGTAGTGTG
>ML791404.1:306904-319366 GCA_009831015.1 Picea engelmannii
CTCCTTTTACCCCACTTAAATGTTCAAGTACAAGATGATTCAAAATGAAAATGTCTCCTTGGTATATATAGGAGACTAGGAGGTATAATTACAACTAATGGCCTAAATCCGACATAAATAAAATAACATTACTAATTTAATATTCCCCAATTAAGGGGTGATGAGCCAATATTAGGGCTTAACAGTATCATTGTGGATCAAGAAAAGGTCGAGGCTATTACGGAATGGCCTGTGCCAATGAATGTCCCAAAAGTGCATAGCTTCATGGGTTTAGTAGGATACTATCGACGGTTCGTCAAGGGATTTTCGAAGATAGAAAATCCGACCACGAAATTGTAGAAGAAGAAAAAGAAGTTTGTTTGGACCGAGAAATGCGCGGAAGCATTTCAGAGGCTCAAAGAGTTGTTGACAACAACACCGATACTGAAGATCCCTAACATGGACGTGGAATTATTGGTATGCACTAATGCATCCAAGGAAGGCTTAGGCAAAGTCTTGATGCAAGATGGTCAAGTGATCACTTACATCTCGAGGAAGTTGAGAAGGCATGAGGAGAACTATGTGACACGTGATTTGGAGTTGTTAGACATTGTATATGCCTTGAAGGTTTGGAGACACTACCTTATTGGTTGAAAATTTGAACTAAAAACAGACCACTATGGACTACAACAAATCTTTACGCAAAGCGACTTGAACGTGTGACAACGACATTGGTCAGAATTGCTTAGCGAGTATGATTTTGAGATTACTTACATAAAGGGAATAGTGAACCAAGTGGCAGATGCATTGAGTCGGAGACCATGCATCTTTTCGATGTTTCCTCTTCAGATGAATATACATGAAAAAATTCTAATTTTACAGTGCGATGATGACTGGTACAAAGAGGTCAAGGATTTTTTTGGAAAAAACACAATGATGGTACCAAGATTTGAAGGATTTACGTTTGACAATGATGGATTATTGATATTTGAAAATTGAATTTACGTACCACCAAATGACGAGTTGAGGAGTTTGATACTAAATGAGGCTCACAAAGTAGTGTACATGGCTCACTCGGGGGCCACGAAGATGAGGGCATACCTTAAACCCTTATTCTTTTGGAGAGGAATGAAGGCAAACATAGTCAACTATGTGGCAAGATGTCTAGAATGGCAGCAGGAGAAGGCTGAATATAGACATCCGACAGGATTACTACAACCACACGCTATTCTGGAATCAAAATGGGAGGTTATTTCGATGGATTTCATTGTTGGATTTCCACTAATGGAAAGGAAACATGACTCGATTTTTGTGGTAGTCGACACTCTGATGAAGAATGCTCATTTTATTCCTATGCGTACGACATAGAAGGCACTTGACATAGCTATAGTTTTCATCAGCGATATTGTGAGGTTGCATGGAATGCCTAAGAGGATTATATCTGATCGATGATCGATGTTTACTTGATGATTTTGGACTAGTTTCCAAGAGGCCTTGGGAACCTGACTTAACTTTAGTACTACGTATCACCTAGAGATAGACGAGAAGACCGAAGGAACAAAACAAATCTTGGATGACATGTTGTGCATGTACGTGATGGACCAACAAAATAATTGGGAGGGATTCTTTCCACTGGTAGAATCTGTGATAACGACAGTTATCAAAGCACCATTAAGATCACCCCTTTCGAGTTTCTTTATGGGCGATCATGTCAGATGCCTTTGAGTTGGGATTGGCTTGAGGATAGGGTCCTGGTGGGACCAGAAACGATCCAAGAAATGGAATATCAAATGAAAACAATAAGACAAAGGATCAAAGAAGCGCAAGATCAACATAAGAGTTATGTTGATGCGCACTGTGTCGACCGTAGTTATGAAGTTGGAGATCAAGTCTTCTTGCTGGTGAAACCGCATAAGAGTTCGATCAAGTTTGGAAAGGGTGATAAGGTCTCTCCTAGGTTCGTGGGACCTCTCGATATTGTGGAGAAGAAGGGGCCCGTGGCTTATACATTAGTCTTGCCTGATTCTTTGAGGTGTATGCACGATGTTTTTCACATATTTGTTTTGAGACATTATATTAGTGATCCTACACATGTTATTGACATGATTTGCTTGTTGTTATCTGACAAGGGTGCGCTCACTACTAAGTCGATCTGCATCTTGGATTATTGCATTCGAAAACTACGACATTGAACAGTAGATCAGGTCAAGGTCCAGTGGGACAACTATAGTTCATGCTCGACGACCTGGGAGGATGCATATGATATGTGCCAACAATTTCTATTTTTGTTTGATAGATAGACTTATGATACTGTGATACACATTATTTCGGCACTTATATACTGTGAAACTTTGGGACGAAGTTTAGACCAAGAGGGGGTGTATGTAACATCCTGCTCTTGCTCGCGCTGAGAAAACTTATTCTTTGAGGACACTTGCTTGCAAGTGATCCATATTATTATACTATTGTCTTCTTGATTATGATTATGAGGCATTATGGATATGATGATATGTTATTTTGTGTGTTTACATAGAAAGGTGCTAATGACTGGGTTCTCCTGAGTGTGCACGACTTTGGACCTTGAGGATGTAGTGGCATCGATGAAACCACTTGGACTCCAGATTGAGTCAGGGAGTGTACTATTGGGGTTTGATTGTTGTTGATATGACATATGTACATCTGATTAGATGTTATAATGATTGATTATTATTGCTAACATGATTTATTAATGATGCAGGCTGACGATAGCTTGTCGACCAGACTCACATGTGGAGTAGAGGGGTCATGCATGACAGTCAGAGACTTTGAGGGAGAGGTGTGGACAATAGCCCTGCCACAACCTACTAGCACTCCCGTCGTGGCTCGAACTGTAGGTTAATGATTACCTAGTTCGAGAAGATCCATGATGTCATGAGGGAAGACTGCGACAGTCGCTCATGATGAATATAAGGGGCGTGCAATAAGGCATGGGCCTTATTCCTTAGAGGCCCTCAGTCTCCCACAATATCACCTGACAAAGTATTGACTCCAGGGGTTTTTGATGTCTACCAAGTCAGTCAAGAGGTGAGTGGCACCCTTGGAGCACGTAGTGCGTCCTTAAGGACACGTCGTGCAAGGAAAACATAAAGAGGTGAGTGGCACCCTTGGAGCACGTAGTGTGTCTTGAAGGGCACGTCGCCCAAGAAAAATAAAAAGTGGCGAGTGGCACCCTTGGAGAACCTAGTGTGTCCTGAAGGGCACGTCGCGATTTCAACGGGTAAGTAAATAAACCTAGATGGCCTTAGAATGAATGTTGTGACAAGTAAGATTTAAAAACAATTTTTCCCTAATAAAAATGTCGCCCAACCTAGTGAATTAAAATCTAGGTCTAAGTGACGCTTGTGGTCAAATATAATACTGATAATTAAACATGTAATTAGAAGAGGGTAATAAATTCAATTAATTTATTAAAATCAAATTTTATTGGGGGAATTAAAATTTTAAAAGGGAAATGATTGTTTTATCTACATATGCTAATTAAATTTTATTAATTAAAAATACAAAGGGGTAAAAGGTGGATTTCTATACTTGCTAATTTTAGTTTTAGTTAAAAATGGAAAAGAGGGAAATTTAAAAGAAACAGGAAATGAAGGGAAAAAGGGGAAACATAAAGAAAAAGGGAAACGTAACGAAAAAGCTGAATGACTAACTTAGTAAGGAACCTTGGCTTTAAGAACTTTCTAATTATGAACTCAACTAGGAATTTAGTAAGGGGGTAAGTCATATAAAATGTGTAAGGGAATATTGGGACACCAATGAGCGTTTTTAGGAATGATTTTTGGTGGGTAAAGGAAATAGGAGTAATTAAATAATTAATGAAATTAATTTTTGGTGAAACTAGGGGGATGGGTGACGTGTGTATGGGGGAGGTTTTATGAATTAAATTAATGAAAAATAAATTAAATGGTAATTTAGGAAAGAAATCACTTAAAAACTCTATAAAAAGGATGGAGGAGGAGGAATATGGATATCATCTTTTATGCGTAACGTTACACTGCTGAATTTTTGTCTTGACTGACTTATCTTGTGGGAGTTGGGATACCCATCTCGGGTGACGAGTGGTAGCTCGACCTTGCGAGGCAAGATGGGTGCTATCTGTTCTCTAGTATAATGTGTGTGGCCCCTTTGCGGCTCGGGGGGCTCAGGGGGAAGAAGAGTATCCCTAGCATTGGCTAAGAGGTACCGGTGAAGTCACATCGGTCGACAAGCGAGAGATGGAAGGAGCACATGTGGGACAACGACTCAGAGTTGTCACCTTGGGCTACAATACACATGCGTTTATTTTTTAATGGTAGATTAATATGGTTCTTTCTCTTTCATTATTGTACATCTATTGTGTAAATAAATGTGTTTTACTGAGCATTTTTAATCAAGATCTTAAAGTCATCATAGCTTTACGCTAGCTGCTTTTGAATTGATTTCCTTGGCAACCTAATCCTTGATTGGTATGATTGTTGTGTTTTGTTTTATTGATTATTATGAAGAGATTGTGCTTTATCTTCTGTATTTATCCTTAGATTCTTAGTCCATGCCTAAGCAGTCGGCCAGGAGCCGAATCGACGATCGTCACTTCGGTGTTAACAGACCTATAGATTCTAATGCCTTGCTTTTCTGTGCATGGATGATGAGCGAAGGATAATTTTTGCCCAACCATGTACCTTACTTATCTTTGTGCCATGTTGATTAAAACTTCGATTTTCTCTACGTTTTAATTGCTGAATCTTGGATAAACCCCTGAGACTTGAATGCCAAATCTCTACGCTTTCTTGTGATTGTTTACTTTTGCATTTTTTGGCGGTTGATTTCTTCTGCATTTTCCTGTCATAGATTATCTCTGAGTTTTTTTTGAAGTCTTTACTTAGCCTTTACACAACAGATTCACAATGATTCTCGTGGCTCATCACCCAGATTTTCCCTTATGACTTTCGTGGCCCTTCCCCACCGTGATTTACTTGGCAGCTATTTCATTTTCACTTAGCGTTTGCTTTCGTTTTTACATAGAATTTGTCTTCATTTTTACCCAAATCATTACATAGTGGTTGCGTTTATTTTGGCATTTGTTTCACTTAGCTCAAATCGTTTTCCCAAGTCTTTACACAACAAATCATTTAGATGCAAGTTCTGTAAACAAAGAAACTAAACAATGTAATTTTATATAGTTATTACAGTGAATCTATGTACAACGAGACTGTACCTAGACATAATTCTTTACCCAACGAATCCGAATAGATGCAATTCCTATACAACAAATTTAATTATACACAAAATTATCTATACAGAAATAGCTATACTGCGAACTATCTATATAGAATTATCTACAACGAACTTAATTATATAGCGAATTATCTATACTGCGTCCTCATCCCTTTTACATATTTAGAAAGTTAATTGTTATTTATCAGGCGTAAAACTTTGACAAGAAGATTATATTTCATGTTTTACCTTTACAGAGTGATATCATACCTGTTGACAGTAAACGTTGACAACAAATTCCATACTAGATGGAGGTTATGAATGACAATGATTTTTATTCATTATCTGACAGCGAGTATTAATTTATCTATGGCTGCGATTGACAGCAATATTGACAACGATTCTATAGAGGTTGTATAATAGCGATTTTTATTATTGTATAGTAGCAAGTTCACATGTTTAGTGGACATCGAATTTATGGTCTAATGTATGATAGACAACAAATTATATACATCGTTAAATCCTTGTTACTCCTTTATATGATTAATTCCTTTTTAGACAGCGATATAATTATTAGGTAGCATTTTCCCTTAATTTACATATGTTAGTTAGTCAGTGACGTAAGGTTAGATAGCGTTTCCCATAAGTTTATATAGGTTAAGGTCGGCATTGTACATGCAACGGTTCTGTGTATAGGTATGTGGGAAGCGAATTTATTGCTTATCCGTTTTTATATCAACTTGTAACTGCTGTGACAATCCTAGAATTGCATGTATCAGTCTGGTAAATACATCAACGTTTTTCCATAAATTATATCCGTTTTGTATAAACGTTTTAATTGTGGTTCAGTTCTGTAATGGCGGGTAGCAGTTCATTTTATCAACGATTTACTCCTTTATATGTTGGTCTCTTATGTTGGTAAATTACTTTTTCCATGATCCATGGTACTCTTGATATATGGACATAAAGCATGTTGACCTGTAAAAACACAACAATAATAAGTATCCATTGAATAATGTAAGCACAACGATTTATCCACACTCGCCATTCCATTTGTAAAATTATTAGTGCAACCTTAGAATATATATTTGTATATATAAAGGCATCTATCAACATACCCCTTTACATTAATACTTTGTTGCCAATTTAGTTTATGTATAATTAAAAAGGGAGGAGAAAAATTTAAATAATTTTTATGATTTTCATTGTGTTAGGAGTTTTTAAATTTACAAATGAATTAAATGACTTTACAAGCAAAAGAAAATCTTAGAAACAACCTTGGAAAACAATGATAACTCTATCATAATTCTAATAACAACAAATGATTCTTGAATCTTAACCCATCTGTTGAGTTTATGTTACTTGAAGGTTGTTATGTAGGTTAACACTTGGATGAGGTAAGATACGTTGTGCTAGAATAGGTTCTTGATGGTGAGATGGTTGAGGTACGCCTAGATGGTTGCACTCTTTAAGCATATCTTAAGTGTAGCTACGTTGTGCAATATTAATGGTTGAAGGTTTAATAGTTTTTGCTAAATTGTTTTTAGTTATAAGGTAAATGGGTTACTTGTGCCTTTTTCCTTAAGTCGAATTGTGTATGGGGGTTGGTCATAGTTGTTGCATCACGCATGTTTACCTTGTAGGAAACAAAAAATCCTTTAGTAATTACGCTTTTAATTCTGAATGATGTCACCTTGCGTCTTGTCGACTTGGGGTTGGGCGCTTGGGTATATCCCTTGTGTATTTTGGAAGATGATTCGATCTCCTAGCACAAGGGGGTTTTCTTGGTTTAGAGGTATAGATAAGTGATGTTGCACCAGGGTACTATCACGCCTATCGCCTGGTGACGACATGATTCCTGATGAGGGGATCATTGCGTGCCCTGATGGATAAAGGCGAATAATAACCTGACCAGAGTCTGGGCTTCCCGATGTGGTCATTGTTCGTTGATTTGATTTGGTACTTGATTCTGTATCGCCTCAATGCATTGGTTTGCGTGCCATGGAGGTTTCATTTCCTAGTCGGAGAAGCCACTGTGTCGGGTTGCTGATGTTGTTCGTTAGCTCGTAGGGGTTGTCTTGTTTGTATCGGGTGGGTAGTCGTTTCTGTCTGTCTATTGATTATTGCATGTTCGTCCAGTTGCACGACGTGAAAGTGTGCTAAGCCGTTGTGTTCTGTTGCCTGAATGTGTATGTTGTGTTTGTTGTCAAGTCGTTTTGATTCATTGTTGTCGTTGATTGTTGTCCTCCTTAAAACAAAAAAAAAAAATTGCTCTTGATTTGTGTCGCATGTAGTCGTAACGATTGGGGTCGTTACATGATGGTAATATTGGGTAAGTAAGTGGTAGATAAATGGTTCAGTTTAAAAAAAACTTATGGGTTTAATTAATAATAATTATAAAATAACTAAAATATAATGAATCAATTTATTGAGTTATTTTTACCTTAAAAATATGTATGAATCCCATAATGTCATGGACACATGCCTAACAACTCTACAAAGGATGAAGTGTTTTCGATAAAAGATATTAAGTTTGGATTTAAGTAGCTCTCGAAAGATATTAAAAATTATAGGACCTATCCTCATCCGTCACATATATAAGTTCTTCAATTTAGCAATCCAGTAAGGCTTCCCAAAACCTTGAACTCAAAGCCTCATTGTTCATATTTTTAAATTGGGGATAAAAAAAATCCCTCTAATTATAGGACCATTATGATTAGCATCATTTTAGCTAGAAACTATACGAAAGTAATTTGGAAAAAAAAAATGGTACATGGCTAGAAAACCATGGAAAAAGAGCTAGAGGTCAGGTTGGGTTTAGAGGCCACCATTCCACTCTGGAACACCTTGTTACATTTATGATCATTGCAGAGGAGTGTCTTAATGATAAAACTGATCTCCTTTGTTGTTTCATTGATTTTAGAAAAGCTTTTGACATTGTGCTTTGCACTAACCTCTAGAACAGGTTTGAAGAGCTTAAAGTCCCTTTCGAGTTAAGAGTTGTTGCAGTAAGGCTATATGCGAAAGTTATTTCCAAGTTTAGGAACATTGAAGGATGGTCAGAAGAAATTAGCCGTAATATAGGAGTCAAGCAAGGATTTCCCCTATCCCCTACCCTTTTCGGCATCTATATTGATAAGTTAGAATATTGTTTGGAGGATGTAGGTTGTGTTGGCCCAAATCTTGTTGGCCCAAATCTCGTGAGTATAGTCATCATCCTCCTTTATTCTTATGATATTGTTCTTATGATGAAGAGTTGCCATGACCTAGGTAAGCAATTAATAATCCTCAAGGACTTCTTCTTTAGCATGGGCATGATTGTGAACAATGAAAAAACAAAGGTTATGATAATTAAATCCAAAAGGATCACCTACGATACTTTCGTTTATGACAAAAATAACTTGGATGAAATTCTTTCATACAAATATCTTAGAATCAATATCCACCACAAGCTCAATTGGAACTATAGCATTGAAAAAAATGATAAATGGAGGGTGGAAAGCTTATTATGGGCTTGAAAAAAATTGTAAATCAGAAGACATTTGGATTTGGGATACAAAAAAAAACTCCTCTTTCACACTCTCGTCACCCCAGTTATCTTATATGGATGTGAATTTTGGGGTTGCAGTACATATCTAGAGAATCCCAAAGAAAGAAAAAACAGATCCAAAAGAATTTTATAACTTATAATCTCAAAATTAAGGGCAATACACCCTATCCTATCCTCCTCATAGAAGAAATTATTCCCCGCATTGAGGTCATTTCTATGATTAGATAACTAATATACAAGAACAAGATAAACAACATGGATGACGAGAGGCTCCCCAAAATTGCTTCAAACTCTAGAAAAAACCACCAACCTCTCACGCGGGGATGGTATAAAGATGTCAAATCTTGGCTAAATCATTGGGGAATACAAGAAGAAGCCATCATGCAGAATATCAATAATAAATTACAAATATTATCACTTCTACATTTAAGGAGAATATTTGAGGTGATAAAGAATTAGTGGATAAAAAGAAATTAAGACACTACAAGAAGGTGGTGAACCCTAATTTAGAAGATCAAGATTACTATTCAGTTTTGAGAAGAAAATCAACATTGCTAAAATAAGAACAATCCTCTGATGAAAGAATCAAAGACTAAGTTTGTAGAAGACCAAAAACATTTCCTATTATATTTCAATGCATATACCCATATTAGATTCAATTTTAAAAATATTTGTATTCCTAATGTTATAAGTGATCAAAACTATGGTGATCTTGGACACTTCTCTCAATGATTTTTGAGCATATAAATACAATTTTAAAGAAATTCAAGTAATCTTTTACCTTCTTAAGGCCCCATAGACCAATTGGTGTGAGTGGACATTAATCATCATCATCATCATACTACACATTTCTTATATGAATTTATTGTCACAAATGTTGATGTTTGGACAACATCGAGAAGACATTCTCTTAAAATAATAATTAATAATATATTTGTTGATTATTAAATATCATATATAATAAGTAAATGATAATAATAAATAGTTATTGATTATTCAAGAGAGACATCCTTTCATGGATGGTCACCATATGTTCCCTATATATGGAACATTCATTATTGTAATAATATATAGATCATATCTTATATGAAGAAAAACCAATAACAAATGATATAAAAGGTGGAGTGTAGGTGTAGACAAATAATATAAGGTTTCATAATAATTTTTTTATAAAATATATAATTATGATAAATAAAATTATAAATTAAAATACAAAATTTTAGAAATAATTTTTTTTTTATAAATATTTTATAAAATATATAATTATAATAAATAAAATTATAAATTTAAAAAATAATGCAATTAAAAATGATTAGAAATAAAAACTTGAGATAAATAAATTAAAAATGATTAGAAATAAAAACTTGAGATAAATAAATTTATAAATATTTTAATTGTATACAATCAAATTTCTTTTTAAAAATGAAAATATAAGTTTTAATGAAACCAAATTAGGATAAAAAGTAAATATTCAAAGTAATGAACAAATGCAGATCCATTGATTTAGATTATTAAATGTATTCATATAAAATTAATTAATTAACAATGATGGACATTGCAGTGATTTAGATAAATAAATGTATTTATACAAAATTAATTAATTAACATTGATGGACAATGAAATTCAATGGCATAAGTGCTCTCAGGCCTAGCTACTGGGTGTCTCACAATATAGTCCCAATAAATGAATAAATGTAAACAATGATTATTTGTTTATTTTTTGTTAGAAAAAAAAAATGGTGTCTCACAATATAGTCCCAATAAATGAATGAATGTAAACAATGATTATTTGTTTATTTTTTGTTAGAAAAAAAAAATGAATTTAATTAATAAAGAAGATGTATGGTAGACTGTGTATATTAATGGTTTTGGAGTACGATTTAAAACTGTGTTTATTTGTTTTTCTGAGATGTAAGGAAGTAGGTTAATTTTCCAAAATTAAAAGAACATCTTGCAAGAGTGAAAGTTTGTCACTTAGGGATCACTGGTTATTCCAATGGAGTGATTTTTCTTGAATAATCTTGATGAATCAGTCAACATTTTGCAGATAACAACCAATGATAATTGTCCCACTACTAATAGACAATTGAATTATGATAAATTCCTCCCTGAAAAAAAAGATCCAGTTAGGAGCACTTCACTCAGCAATTGCACTTGGCTAAAATGCCATTTTACCTAAAACTCAGTTGTAAGAGAATGTAAAAATATGTTTTGGCTGAAAGTACATTAATTATAGGCTTTGTCTAAACATTCCACTTTTTTAACTTTTTCACCTGTCAAAGAGATCTTGGTGAAATCACCATTTTCTACAGACTCAATCACTTAAATACTCAAATCTGGAGATCCAACAATTTTTGACAAGATTTCAATAAAAATTGATGAGAAAATATGTCCTTAAAAACTCCAAAAAATCAAATAAACATTAATTATGTATCCATGAAAAAATAGAAGTAAGCTAACTAGGGAGGAATCTTCCCTCCCTAATTCTACTTTTCAGTTAAAAAAACGAGGTTGAATCTGGTCAAATTTTCAGGATAGTTTGAATTTAACATGTATCAATGTTCCATGCTTTTAAACACCTTACTCCAGAGGTTATGCCCCATTTTAAATCACCCATATGTTCAAAAAAATCCATCATATTTCTGAATCAACCAAAAATTCAAAAACTTAAAAACTGCCACAGGAAAACTTGCCCTAAAAATAACTAGAAAAAAGTGCTCCCTGGTTATTTATTGTGAGATTCTATGTTGAATGAATAATATATAATCTCAATAATCAATGTCCTTGACGGTATTATATCTTGTTATTATATGTATTTGTAATCTTAAAAAATGGGTAAAGATCATACGTATTTTAAAAAACAATTCAATATGGAAAAAGAAATGCCACGCTCATAAACTGTCATTTCATTAAAAAAATAAAATCTGAAAACTGGTTTCGATGTTTAAATCACCTAATATTAAACAATCTGAATATTTCGAATCTGAAAACTGGTTTCAATGTTTAAATCAGCGAATATTAAACAATCAGAATATTCAGAATATTTCGACTGTGTAGCAATCTGAATATTGAACTTCTTCATTCTGCGCCGATTTCTACTTCTGTTGTAATCACTCTAACTATTGTTTCGACGGTTCAATTCCACATCGATTCTGGACGTTTTTGCGGACCCGAAACCTCTTGAATCCATATCCTCCTATCCATCAGCTTTATCTACCGTCATCAATTCAAACATATCAAGAGATTAATAGAGAGAGGCAATAATATCAAGCAGATTAAGAACTTATTGTAATAACATTTTGAAGTAGAACAATATTTTATTATCATACTCATGCTTCAGCTGAAAATTATTGAAGGATTAGGAGAGTAAAAACAAGCTGTCAAATGTTATATAACAGCGCACACCTCCATAACATGCATTATTTTCAGGTAGTTGTTTCTCTCTGGCGTAGTTCTGGAACCAATAGATCACATTTTCTGTTTCTGCTGGGCCATGGTTTTTGATAAACGCAGTAATCGTTTTTATATCTTCCTCTGTTGGCATATGGACACCATTTTTGTAAAGCGATTCCAATATTTCTTTTTGCTGAAATGTTGGCATCCATTCGGCAGTCACACGTCGGAGCATATTGTGCTCTGCAATAAAACATTGAAAATTAGAAAAAACAAGAAACGCAATAGATTTCTTAGATAAATTTGAA
>ML791404.1:324538-341502 GCA_009831015.1 Picea engelmannii
AAATCTACCCCCAGCGAATTCTGTCTAAATCTTACTGGAACAAAATATGGACAGCGATGCCCAAGTATGTCTGCTGGCAGATTTGGCTGGCCCGTAATCAGAAGATCTTCAAAGAGGAGAAGCAATCTCCGTTGCAAGTAGCAACAAAAGCCAAGTCCTTCCTCCTAGAAGCGGCACAACAACAATATCTAATAGAGGATCCTCTGTTACTTCCGGAGGAAAAGAGGTGGTTAAGCCAGCTGGTCCCTCTTCCATGTAAGCTTCTTCCATCACCAAAAACAGCCAATCCAGAATGGCAAATTAGAGTTGATGAAGTCAAATTTCAGTCATGGTGGAGGTCCAAAAACTTAACCACAATATTCTTTGATGGGGCATCTAAAGGAAATCCAGGTGCAGCCGGAGCTGGGGGGGTCTTATACTCTCCGGACGGGACTTCAAAAGAGTGTTTCTGCTGGGGATTAGGACAGAAATCTAACAATCAAGCTGAAATGTTAGGGATTACCAAAGCATGCCTCCTCGCCAGAGAAAAAGGTGTCAAAGATTTACAAGTCTTCGGAGACTCAGAGGTAATAATAAGAAAGCTAAACATGAATACTCGGTTCAGCAATGCCAGCCTAAACAAAATCCTAGAAAGACTGAAGAGAGTCGTACTAGACTTCAATACGTGCAAATTTTACCACATCTTAAGAGAGATGAAGAATGAAGTTGATACGATGGCGAACAAAGGCAGCTCCCTTGTGAAAGGCCTTCTAATTGTAAACAATGAAACATATTATCAAATCCACTGAAAATGCTGCCCTTCAAAAGCAGCTGCAGCTAGAAATCAACACTGTAATAAGGGTCGCCTCGGCAAAGACCCACTTTTCTTTCAGTTAATAAATCCTACAACCGTTTCAGTTAAGAAAAAAAAAAATATTAATAACAAGTATATATATATATATATAAAACACAATTAAAAGTAAAAATAAATTTCATGGTTAAAGCATTTGAATGGTGGGTTGAATATTGAGGAAGATGTGCAATTCCTTCCCTACTCAACATGGAGTTCACAGACACAATTCCTTCTCTATTCAACATGGAGTTCACATACACACATATATATAGAACAAGGGTGGATCCATATCTATCATGCTTCTAAAGATATCAAATCCTTTGAGATACAAACATTTCTTCCAATTTTATACTCTAAAAATAATTATATGTAGAGAAATTTGATATCTCCCAATCAAAGTTAAAATGAATCTACACTGTTTATACTTCAACTTAGAAGAATCAATCATAGAAAAACCATATCAAACATTTTTAAAACTTACTGTAATCACATTTAAAGTAATCTCAAATATTTTACTAGTATACTTCAGCTGAAAATTATTCAGAATTAGGAGAGTAACAACCAGCTGTTAAATGTTATATAACAAAGCATACCTCCATAACATGCATACCTCCATACAAAGCGTAGTTATGGAACCAACATAACACATTTTCCTTTTCTGCTGGGCCATGGTTTTTGATAAAAACAGTAATCGTTTTTATATCTTCCTCTGTTGGCACATGGACACCATTTCTGTAAAGAGATTCCAATATTTCTTTTTGCTGACATGTTGGATTACACTGGGCAGTCACACCTCAGATCATATTGTGTTCTGAAATAAAACAATGAAAATTAGAGATTATAAGAAAAACAATAGATTTCTTAGAAAAATTTGAAGAACCCTAGTGAAAAGACCAACCATAGATACCTATAATATTACCATAGATACCTATAATATTTGTGACCAGTCTTGCTTCTTATCACCTTTAGGCAGTGGATTTAACACTGAGATGAGAAGAAGAGGGATTTCTGAAGAGAAGATGCCCCTTCAATCGCCCATGGATTTAAGACTGAGATGAGAATAGAAGGGATTTCTGACGATAAGATGATGATTAAGGTCGGACAAACATCTATATAAATATTGGAAGATACAGACATGAACTAGCGAACATGTGGGTGGACCATCGATGTAAGTGTACAAAAGTGTTGGTAGGAGAGATATAAAATTGAAAACTGGCACTGATAATCTGTTTTGTCTGAACATTAAATTTAGGTGTTGTTTGAACATTAAATTTTTGAATTTTTTTATGGGAATGTAGCGAAATAGATATTGGTGAAATTATCATTTTATGTTATTTAAATTATATTTTTGAATTTAGAAATGAATTCAGTACCTTGAAAAACTCTTAGAGCACTCAAATTGCATAGACTCAATCACTGAAATTTAGAGTTCCAACAATTTTTAACTGAATTTCAGAAAATATTGATCTAAAAATATGCTCTTAAAAACTCCAAAAAATTCTAACATTTAGATTACTTGTTAACTCTATGTAGCAAATTTAAAAGCACCTAGAGCTATTCAATGGTATCCAAGAGACTTTTTCTCATAGGATATATATCCTCATAGCCTCTAACATTCTCAAGCTACTACCTCTAGTGTTATCATATTCTTGTATTACAAGGAAAACACCATTTAGTTGACATTTTTCTAGAACCACTTCTCCCTTCTTAGTTTCTAGAGGGGGTTTTTAGTAGAGGTGCGTTGCTAGAAGTTTTAGCAAACGGTTTTTTCAATGAACTTAAACCCTATCAACACATTGGTTCACTTACATATAACATGCACTAATATGTATATATACCACAAGCACCAAGATAGTTTATCATATTTTATAAAGAATATATCATCCATTTTCAATGCCACCCTGGTGCATAATTGAATCACCTTGAATCATGTACTCAACCAACTATAGAAACAAGTGTATGCCCAAAGAGTGCATAGCTAACAACTAACAATGTTAACATAAATTAACAACTTAAAGAATGCCAAAAGGAAATTATAGGAACGGGAAAATGGAAACAATAGACAATATTGTTAAACAATGACTCAAGATTATTTATTAACAAGACAAAAAATTGTCTCTCACGGTCTCATGACATTATCAACCAATCTAGCACAATACTCATTCAGCTTCTAACTGTCCAGGCATGCTCACTGTTCCACACATTCCCTCCAAAACCGATGTCCCTTCCTCTGCTCTTCTTTCTATAGACATCCCCTTCTTTGTTTCCACTCTTCTCTCCCTCTTTATGCATGAAATGAAATGTCTCCCCCTTCTTTCTTCTCTTTCATTTCTTGGTAGCCAAACCATCTCTTTTTCCCCAACCATTTCTTGTTTTTCTCATCCAATATGCGTTGGATGCTGGGTTGTCACACGATCCAAATTCTCAATCATTTTTCATATGTGCATTGGGAACTAGACAATTGTGACGGTTGAATTCTTCAACCCATTTCAAATGATTCGTCTTCCATCATACAGTCGGCGTACCAATTGCCATGATAATACTTACAAGACATGTGGAGTTATGACACACATAACCCACAACACTCTGACGGAATTTCACCATGCCTAGTGTTGCAACAAGATGATTTACAACATGAGTGTTGCAACAACGTGATTTACAACACGAGTGTTACAACATTGGTATTATAGAAATGGGAGTTGCAACACTTGCAGCACTGGTTTTACAATAATGGGATTTGCAACACTTATTTTTCCCTATAATTTACTAGCTTGAATTTGAAATGTTTTTGGTTGATGCAGATTGCTTACTACCAATGATGCTCCTGCATCATACATCCTTAATAATAAAAATTGAGTTTGAAACCCATATTTCTCCACTTAACTAGATATACGTAATATTATTTATTTTGGGGTTCTTTTTCTAACCCTCTTTGCCAAGATTTTCTCTAATTCTTCGCTTGGTTTAATAGGTAGTTGTTTCTTCCATTCAACCAACTTACTTTCATCATCATTTTATTCTCCCTCATGAAACTTGTATAAGTCGGTCATATTAAATATTGGAGAAATTTCCAAATCCTTCGACAACTCTAACTTGTAAGCATTATCAAAAATCTTGCTCACAATTCAGTATGGTCCAATTTTCTTGTAAAGGAGTTTACTGTACATACCTCTCGGAAATATTTCTTTCCTCAAGTGTGCCATTACCAACTCTCATTTTTCAAAAATATTTTGTCTTCTTTGCAAATATTCTCCATGTTTGTATTTGATATTACTTTGTTGTAGCTTCCTCTTAACTTGCTCATGCATTTCCTGTATGCTCTCAACAAAATCACTTGCATCAACACTCCTTCTGTCCTCTATATTTGGTAACCTAACCAAATCAACCATTTCTTTTAGTGATCTTCCATAAACAATCCGAAATGGACACTTTCTCATGGATCTATTAATTAAATTGTTATAAGAGAATTTAGCCTAGGAAAAGACCAAATCACATTGTCTTAGCTTCTCCCCACTCAAACTCCTTAACAAATTCCCAAGGATCTGATTAACCACTTTGGCTTGTACATCCATTTTTGGATGATATGCATAAATGTACAACTTGGAACCCATATTCTTTCAAACTATCCTCCCAAAAGTGTCTAAGAAATATTGTATCTCTATCAAAAGTGATCCTTCTTGGTAGTCCATGTAACCGCACAGTCTCTATGAAAAATAAAACAAACACTTTAGTATCATCAATGGTATTCTTGCATGGTATGAAATGTGCCATCCTTAAAAACCTTTCCACTACAACCATCACAAAATCATGATCGCTCTACGTCCTAGGAAGTCCCAAAACAAAGTCCATACTTGTGTCTTCCCATGGTCTCTCAGGTACTGGTAGTGGTGTATATAACCCTATGTTTTGACTCTTTCCTTTTTATAGTTGGGAAATCCTACAACACACAACGAAATTTTTAACATTATTGTTGATGGTAGGCCAAAGGTATATTTCCTTCACCAACATTGTGGTCTTATCAACGCTACAATTTCCATCCAAACTTCCGCTATGTAGCTCTATAACAAGATTCAATCACAATGAGCTTTGTGGAATGAAAAAACTTTGGTTCTTGAACAAGAAACCTTCTTGCATATGAAAATCCAAATATGGTGTTTTATCGATGCTCCAAGATGCTTTGAACGCTTTCCAAGACTCTGCAAAATATGTGTCTTATGCATACAATTGTTTCATACATTCCAAGCTAATAACTTCAATTGACAAAGTATTCAACAATATTATTCTTTGGCTTAATGCATCTACAACCTTATTTGACTTTCTAGACATGTGCTTCAAAACAAACAAACAACTTTGCAAAAAATATACCCATTTTGAATGTTTTTTATTTAACTTACCTTGACTATTGATATATTGCAATGCCTTATTATTAGTAAATAAGACAATCTCCTTCGATAGCAAGTAATGTAATCATTTCTTAAAAGATTTTACAATAGCATAAAACTCTTAATTATAAACATAGTACTTCTTTTTAGCGTCGTTCAATTTCTCGCTGAAGAAAATAATCAACCTTCCGTGGCTCAAAACCACTCCAATTACTGAATCACTTGCATCATAGTCCACTTAAAATACTTTTTTGAAATCTAGAATTGCCAAAAATGGCTGCTTTGTTACCTTTTTCTTCACATCTTCAAATGACTTCACGGTTGTTGTTTTCCACTTGAGAATCCCCTTTTTCATGCATTCAATGAGTGGTGCAAAAATCTTGCTAAATGTTTAGATAAATTTCTTGTAGAAGCTCACCAAACCATGGAAACTTATCACATCAAACATACACTTAGGTGTTGACCACTCCAAAATTACCTTTACCTTTTCAGAATCCATCTTCAATTTTTCATTGGAAATCAGAAATCCCAAGTACACTAACTCCTCCTTCAGAAATGTACATTTGTGCCATATTTTTTTATCAATATGTTCTTCGTAGTTTTCAAGGAATTTGTCCCCGAAAGGATCCTAGAATTGAAATTCAAAGGGGAAAAAACATGATTCATGGGGCTTAGAGGCCATGCATGTGGCTTTGAATGATGTTACATGGTTTTCAAGGAGTGTAGGGTTTATGTAGGGCTTATATGGTGCAATGGAGTGTAGTCTATAAGAACAATATCTATGCCAAACCTCAAAATGTATAGTACCTATCTTGTTCGTAAGACAAGTATTCTTTATATGTTTCCTTTGTGGTGGTTCAAGCCCTCACACATGATGCATGAGCACCAAATATAAATGATATAACCTAAGGTCATAATCAATTTTATCCCTTGATTATGGTTTAGGCCACGAGAACCATCCCTATAGCACCAAAGATTAAAATGGACACCATATTGAACTCATGAACCATATATTCCCTATTTAGGGCATGTGTGATGGCCTAATGGACCACACATGTCCATGATATTTTAGAGACAAATTTTATGACCTTATACCCTATCTTTTGGATTTCAACTATTACATGGGCACCAAGAGCCATCCCCAATGCACCAATCCTCAATATGGTGACCATATCTCACTTATAAGTTAAATATCCCCTATGTAGGGTCTATGTGGTGGTTTAGGTCACTACACATGACCCATGATCTTGAGTGGTAATTAGTATGGCCTTAGACCCTAGGCCAAGGACTGGGCCCCAAGAAACATCCTTGATGTTACAAATAACAAAGTGACCACCATATCCCACTTATAAGCCAAACATTTCCTATATAGGGCTTGCATGTTGGCTTATGGTCCAATGCATGGCTCATGAACCCTAAAGGAAAATGTTATGGACTACAGATCTTATATTTTGACTTTAGACCATGGACTAGGCCCAAAAAACCATCCCTACTATGATAATTCTTAAAGTGGGCACCACAATTTACTCACACGCCAAAGATTCCCTATGTATGGCTTGTGAGGTGGCTCGAGACACACATTCATGGTTTTTTATTCCTAAAGACAAATGTTATGGCATAATTTTCCCAAACTATGCCCTTATCTCTATAGGTGAAATATTCCCTATGCATGACATGTAATGGCTTGTGGGGCACCCACACATGGCCCATGAGTGCCAAAGACAAATTTCATGGCCTAAGAACTTATAATTTGGCATTGGACCATGGCATATGCATTGAGAACCATCATTGGTGTGACAATCCTTGAAATGTGATCATATCTCACTTGTAAGCTAAAGATTCCTAATGTAAGGCATTCGTGGTGGTTTGGAGTACCTATGCATCTAATTACTACACACCTAGACCACACAACCACAAACATAAGTGATAACACACCTATAAACATAAGCATCATCGCACCTAACCTATTTACTTACCCACACATCTAATCGATGCATCATGTTGGTGACCATTCTCCTCTCAGGTAAATGGTTAGTCGTGTGTTAACTAGACCGACTAAGTCCAAGGGGCATAAGGGTTACTGTGTTAGTAATCACCTAACCTAGACATTGAATCCACACCCACTAACCTTCTAACTCATCGAACCATAACCCATAACATATTGATATAACCACTAACCCACTAATCCCTAAATCCCTAAAAACATATCCCTTTATTATTTCAATAAAGGGTTGCATTGGTTGTCCTCGAATAGCCTCATTAGTGAACTATGAAACCACCTCTTTCCTTTAGAGTGAAAAATATATAAGGCAAGGTATCTCGTTGTCACGACTCTACATTATAACGATGGATTCCTTAATTAAATGATTATATCAATAGCATATAGTTGAAAACTTAAAGGGAATTTCAATAGTCAAAGGCGCTAAAGAAACAAATTGTTCACATTTTGTTGATGATACCTTAGTCATGTGGAGAGCATCAACAATAATAGTTGAGATATTTAAGCTACTATTGGATCAAGTCATGAATGTGTTAGGTAGTCACATTAACAAAGGAAAAGGTCATGTGTATGGGTGGAACACCTCTCCCCAACAACTACAGTCCATAACTAGAATCTTAGAGTTCCCTTGTCTTCTAAATTGGATAGCATTCGAATACATGGGATTAACTTTGAGAAATTTGATCCCAAGCCATTCATAGCTTTCCTTCAACCAAGCCATTCATTGGTCCACACACATTAGAGAAAACAAGGTCAAGAAGACTGACAATGACGACGATGATGATAATGACAATGATGTGATTATTGCCAACTTTTATTACGAGTAAAAATCATGGAGCATGTAGTCAAATTTATTATGATGTAATTAAATTTATCACCCATCGAAATATATGAATTTGTATTTGTCTTATATAGTTTTTGTAGTTATTTAAAAATTCATTTGGAAATTAACCCTATTTAAACATCCTTAGTAATCACATTAATTAAAATAAATTATAAAGTGATGATTATGTGAGACAATGGATAAAAACTTTTAATATGATCCATAGATATGTTGTTAGGGACCTAACCTACATAACCCCTCAAGTGGGTAGAATAATATATTTCCATGTAATAAAGGTAAATATTAATAAGGCCTAGCAATAAGGAGGAATAAGTCAAATGTAAGAAGACCTAATAGAAGCTTCCACTTCTAGACGGATCTTCCTCTAGATTGTTCTTTTGGATAGATAGATTTAGTATAAATAGGAATAGAGGGTATGAGAAGTTTTGTCTTGGATATTATTGTAATAGAGCTCTGCTCTACTGGAGGTTGCCCCCTCGAAGAGGCAAGTGAACATTGCTCCCAGTATTCAAAGTGCTCTTTCTGGTGTTATTCTGGTATTATTATGGTATTATTCTTGTGTTAATGTGGTATTGTTCTGGTTATATCATTGTTTCTCTTCTGTTTATAGCTAATTATTTATGTTTTTCATACTATTTTATAACTGGAATACTACAAGGGGTATCATAGCACCTTCCTCGGTAGAAAATTATGGGTTAAATTTTTTTCAGGGTAGGGACGTATTCTGACGTCTTTAAGCTACAAAGATCTATCGTTATGCACATAAAACCATGGTATGGGATTCATACATGCATAAAATACAAGTGGTACTTAAGCGCACCTCTGTTGGCCACCCTTTTAACCCCTGTTGGTACCCCTTCGAGTGGTAGCACATCAGACAACACTTGTATATAGATTGACCTAGATCTCCTGAAGCCCTCCATAGATAAACCGATTGAATGTCAGACTGTTATAGTGCCACCGAGAACAACACTCAGGAAGATAATCTCTAGTACTTGGGTAGTTGGGTAGTACAGATAAGGGTACAATCTAGCCTCCTTAGTTGGTTCCCCGAGATATTGGGCTAAGTACTATTGTTGGACCCCACACATATATCAAAGAGATATAGCATAGGGAAAACCCTTGAATATCCTAACACTTGGGAAGGAAACATAAATAGAACCAACAAGATCTATTACCGTGCTACAGTGTCTTCTGCATTCTGGTTGCGAAATTACTACACATTTCTTCATGTTAAGCATTTGGTCATTTCGTCACTGCAGTATTCTTTAGGCTAGAGTATAACTCAAGGTTGATGCTATCAAAAATAGTGAAGGATATGCAATAAGGAAGTTGCATGCTGAAGGAGTTCCCTGTGAAGGGACTGTGTAAGGACTCTGTCAGGAGAACAGAGTCACAACCCTAATGATTGATGGAAATTGAGCAGTGGGTTGCAAGCATATATATATATATATATATAAGAATTATGGATTTCATTTTTCAACAAAATGTATGAGCATAAGACTAACAAATGAATGTTGACCATTCTAATAACTGAATGGAAATGTGCAGAATGCATTGGTTCATATTTCATTATGAGAAAAAGTTGCTCGTAAAGCATGTTGATGTGTCCAAAAAGGTTAGAGTGAGGCCTAAACAAGGCTGCTCAAGGAAGTGAGCAGGAAGATCCCAACAGGGAGTAATTGAAAAAGAAAAGAAAAGGAAAAAGGAGGAAGACTTTTCCCACCCTAAGAACTATGAATTGCTTACAGAGTTGTAGGTCTTAGATGAGCAGTTGTGAGAACAAGTACAACTTGAAAAGGGAGAATGAATAAATGAGTATGTTTAAATGAATAGGCATGGTTAAATCCATGTTAAGAAAAGGTAGTGAGGCCTTAGAAATAACTCAGTTGGGATGAAAATCCTAAGTGGTGTAGAAGAAATTGGAAAAAGGGAAGAATCACTTAAATCTTTTCTTGTTGTCTAATTGTAGATTTTAACCTTGTACACTATTTACTGCAAACAGATTTTCAGTAAAAGAACATAAAAGATACAATGACAAATACAAACATTACACAAAGATTTTTCCCTTGGAAACCCAAACCCGGAAAACCAGCATATTCTATATTCATTCATCATGATACATTGTTTACAATACAATATACATATAGGAGCGAACGACATCCAAAACCCTAACCCAATGACCTAGATTAGTCAAAAACCATAATTCCTTAACCAGAAATAGAAAACCATCGGCAAATAAACCATGTGTCGAAAAACCACCTAAATATGTGACACGTTTCCTGAGGCAGAATTGTTTTTCTTGGGGGTGCTTCCCCTGAACCCTCGCATGGGGGGAATTCGCCCCCCTGCAACCCCCTCAAACCCCCGTGCACGCCCGATGCAATGCACCTACACTATTGCTCGTGCAAAGAATATAACACATACCCAACACTAATGTGTTCTCTGGGATACGAGAAAATTGGAAAGACGATATGTGAAAATATTTTGTTGACTAGAAATCTATGATAATTGTGTTTTTATTTTACACAACGACTAAGATATTTATGATGTATATCATGTGTGGAATGGAATTTGAGTTGTTGAGAAAGACAATTTCCAATGAATAACAACCTCAAGAAAAGGACAACTATGAAAAGGTTGTTGTTAAAAGATTATTGAAGGGACTTTAAA
Source organism: Picea engelmannii (assembly GCA_009831015.1). Taxonomy (NCBI): domain Eukaryota; kingdom Viridiplantae; phylum Streptophyta; class Pinopsida; order Pinales; family Pinaceae; genus Picea; species Picea engelmannii. The sequence goes on from ML791404.1 coordinate 335,269, forward strand.
AGTCCCCACAAAGCACCATTGATGAGGTAATATCAAAGAGGGTGCTAGCAGCCAAAGAAGGTATAATAATGTTCATACCTATGTGACATGAGGTATGAAGGGATTTGGTAAGAATCCCTTCTGAAAAGATTTCATTATCTTAATAATATACACATAACAAGTTTAATAACTACCTCATTACAAGTAACACTATAGTTGAGGTAGTTGTCTTTGAAAAGTATTATACTTGGTAGCATGTGAGCATATTGAGAAAAATTCTTATTGTAATCATTTACCAGATACGACTAACATCTCCTCTAGGAGAAACTTCTTGTGTTGGTTCCAGGTTACCATGGAGAAATGTTTGATCACAACACTAGAAGAGTGTTGATCTCATTTTGTATTATATTTCTTACTTTTGATCTTTGTTTCAGGCAGGTTACAAGTGATATCTCTAAAGGAGTCACTGTGAATATTATTCATGCTATTTTATTATTATTATTATCAAAAGAGTATTATTCTTGCTTGTTGTTTTGTTGACCTTGTTTCAGGTCATAGGTGATAACCCTGAGGAAGCTATAGTGAAGGTTGCAGAAGGAAACATATTAGATGAGACATGAAGCAGGCTATGTACATGACCATATACATTCATGTACCAAAGAAGATGAAGAAGAAGCTATTTTTTGAGATCCAGAGTATCTCATATGGAAATTGATTGTAAGGAGAAGAAGGCTCTAAAGATGATCGAACAATAGAACGAGAACTCATAGTAGACTTGTTAAAAGGATAATGAGTCCATATTGACAGGAAGCAAAATTCGTTTGACTTAGATTTTCATATTTAGACTTGGTATTCAACACTAAGTATATTCTACAGAGGTTATGAAGTTTTTGCAGAATCAGGGAAAGCCCGATCTCATAAGGGATCAGATGAAGAGAAATCTTCCAGGACTAGGAGATAGATGCCATGAATTGAGAAGACTAAATCGTAGCTTCAAGGAGATGTGAAATCTCCTAGGAATATTCCCTTGTTTAATTAACAGAGAAGGAAGCCAATCAGAAGGACTGGAATATGGATTTTTCCTTAAGACGAGAAAGGAAGTTAGTAGTGACTTCCAAGATTGATCTAACAGATCAAGCATATTGAAGATAACAATATAAAATATGTACTAAGATTGAATTGTGTCTAGAATATTCTCCCAGCAAGAGGGAGAAGACTATGATGAGACACTTACTCCAGTAATCAAAGAAATAGTTCCAGTATTCGTTAAGACAACCAGAACAACCATGCTTCATATACAATATAATATGTAGGGGGATAAATCCACATATTTAAAATTGAGTGGCATTTGGTGTAGTACATTAGTTGGGCCATGGAGACATGACTACAATAGCAGATAGAGTTACCTCCATGAAAGAAGAAGAGCTACTTTTAGTATCAGTTATTGATCCACTCTCAATTTCAAATGAAGTTGTTTCCGTGATAGAATAGAGGAACTACTATCATATTTCAATAACTACAATGATTCTCAGCTTTAGAGAAGCTGCAGGTACAAAGTCCCAGTCCCAAAGGAACAATTGTAGAAAGAGTAGAAGACATACTCTCATATAATGAGACAGATAGTGCTTTGCAGAAAGCACATAGAGATAACACATGATTGTGCAGATTAAGTTGAAAGATGAGCAAGTGTACTAGGTTTGCACAATAAGATGTGAAAATTTGGTTTAAAGTTGAATATAAAAGACTCATGTTTGGAAGTTGAAGCAAGCTCCTAGAGCTTGGTATGGCAGAATTTATAGTTTCCTAACGATCTTGGGCATTAACAAAAGTAAAGATGATTATAACCTTTACTTAAAGGTTATGAATGATGAGCCAATTATATTGTTATTGTATGTGGATGAATTATTCTTAACTGGAGAAGAAAGGCTCATCACAAATTGTAAGAAGAAGCTCGTTGCAGAATTTGAGATGAAATACCTAGGCCTAATGCATTATTTATTAGGTCTTGAAGTATGGTAGAGCCTAGAGAAGATATTCCTTAACCAAAGGAAGTATGAAATTGAAATACTGAAGATATTTGATATAAATCCATGAACACACCCATGGAAATAAAGTTGAAGCTCAAGGTTGATACTTCGTCAGAATTGGTTGATGCTACTATGTACAGAAAAATTATTGGTTCATTGATGTATTTGATGAATTCCAGGCTAAATATATGTTTTGTCGTGAACACCTTGAGTCAGTATCTAGTAGAGCCAAGATGTGTTCACCTTATTGTTGCAAAACATATGATGAGATACCTTAAGAGTACGTTGGAATTTGGTCTCAGTTATAATGGAGATCTTGACTTCATAATGGTTGGTTATACTGATTTAGATTGACAGAAAGAGCACTTCAAGATGTTGTTTCAGTCTGGATTCAACCATGAATTCATGGAAGAGTAGGAAGAAATCTAGTATTTCTCTCAGCACGATAGAAGCAGAATACATTGCCACATTTTCTGCAAGTTGTGAATCCATATGGCTTCAGAAGTTGTTGACATGTCTATTCGATCTGGAGATGGAAGAAACCGCGATTCTATTTGATAACCATTGTTGCATAAATATGAAGGAGAACCCTGTGTTCCATGATAAATCGAAGCACATGGAAATACGGTATCACTACATTTGTGATATGGTATAGAGGGGAGTTGTAAAGCTCCAATATGTTGGCACATATGAGCAGGTTGAAGATGTGTTGACTAAGCCTACGTCTCATGTAAAGTTTGAATACTTTCAAGACAAGCTTGGTATAGTCCAAAAGGACCTTCCTCGAAAGGGGGAGTGATGCTGATGATACTATGGTATCCTGACCAACATCGGGTAGCTCAATTAGGATTTTATATCCTAGGAGACTGATCATCCCTGGAAAGATCTCAAAGGTCCGGAAAGGATGGTCTGTCAGAGTACCTGTGCATGTATATGCTAGTTGTGGTCGGTAGTGCTAGATCTGTTAGGATTTTTATAATCCTAGGGAATTTTATGATTCCTGGGAAGATCCTGAAGGTCCAATAAGGACGGTCTGTCAGAGTACCACGTGGTAGCTCCATTAGGATTTTATATCCTAGGGAATCTTATGATTTCTGGGAAGATCCCTAGGGACTATCAGAGTACCACAAAACATTTTTGTTACACCTACCTCATTCTATTTCTATATGATGATAATGATGTTATCTCAGCCTTGTGTTGATGATATTGATGATGTTGTTATCTCAACCTCATGTTGATGATGTTTTTATCTCAGCCTCGTGCTGATGATGTTGTTATCTCAGCCTCATGCTGATGATGTTGATGGTGTTGTTATCTCAACCTCATGTTGATGATGTTGTTGTCTCAACCTTATGTTTTTGATGTTGCTGTACCAGCCTCGTGCTATTGATGTTGGTGTACCAACCTTGTTTTGGTGTTATTATTATTCTAGCTTCATGCTATTGATGCTGATGTTGATCCTTCATGCTGAAGATGATGATGATGCTACTTCAACTTCATGTTGAAGATGGTGATGATGATGCTACTTCAACTTCATATTGAAGATGATGATGATGATGATGTTACTTCAGCTTCATGCTTAAGAAGATGATAATGATGCTACTTCAACTCCATGCCGAAGATGATGATGATGATGCTACTTCAGTTTCATGATGAAGATGATGATGATGTTGCTACTTCAACTTCATGTTAAAGATGTTGATGATGATGTATCAATATTGTACTGATTGATGATGTTGAATTAGTGTTATACTAATTGATGTTTATGCAGAGAATAATGATGAGGATGCCATTCCAGCTCCATGCTGTGAATGATGATGCTATTCCAGCTCCATGCTGTGAATGACGATGATGATACTATTCCAGCTCCATGCTGTGAATGATGATGTTATTGATGATGAGAAAAACTTCTGATGATTTATAGATGTGCCAGTAAGTGTTCCAGATGTTGATGATGTTGCTTCCTTCTCTCTCTCTCTCCTGATGATGTTGTATTGTAGAATACCATTCTTGTTAAGGGGGAGTGTTGAAATATTGCAACTGTGAAGAATATTCTAATTATAATTGAGTTATTATCTTATAATCAATCCCCTTTTGTGGATTGACTATGTTGGGACTTATGTATGACCAAATCTCCTTTTGTGGATTGATCAAATCCTAATCAATTGGTACCAATTGAGAGGTCGGCCCCTAAGGCTAATTAGAGTGGTTTTAGCCACTAGTTGAAGAAGTCGGCCCTGCTTCGTGAAAATACACAACCCTAGCGCATTTCAGCTAGTATAAATAAGAGAGGATGATGCCTCATTCTTACACTCACTCAACCACTGATCTAGTGCGTAAGTTTTGGAGATAGTTGTAGTTGCTATAAGAAGGAGAGATAGGCACATGCTCAGTCTTGGTTATTCTTGGCAGTGTTGTCTTTTATTTTGGCATTGTATTGGCAATCTATATTAAGGAAGTTTTTGCTAGGTTTTCTCCCCCATTAGGGTTTCCCAGGATAAAATGTTGTGTACCTTGTGATTTTGTTTCTCTCAGTGATCATGCTTATGCTATTATTGTCTAGTAAATTAAAAAGAACTTAATAGCAACTCTAAATTGAACAAGGGTCCGCAATATTATTTACTTCCAGATCTTGTTGATCTAGTGTTGGAGCTGGGTCTAGTGTTGGATATGGGACTGATTTTCCTCTGTTATTTCCTTTTCCCTTGAGTCCATAGTTTCTTCCTATAGATTTTCTAGTGTTGTATACCAGTTTTTACTGCTCTCTTCTTCATGGTCTCCCACTAGTGGGGAATTTCCTTTATTTGGAGAAGGAGGCATGGAGTTCTCTCTGCACTCCTGCTGATGTGTTACTGCTTTGCCAAGGATTTTATTTATTTTGGCTTGCTTCGATTCCTCATGTTCCTTTTCTTCTGGCTAATCTACCTTTAAATTGAGATATTTCTTTGCAAAGTGGTTGTATTCATGGAAATCTTTACACTTGAATGGGAGTTGTTCATAGTCCACTATCTGGATGTAGGACTAGTTATCTAGGGTGAGATGGATGGCCTCTGGTAACCCTTTTTCCAGATCTACTTCTACACATAAACAAGTGCAATCTTGAAGGACTTCTCATGGTTCTAATCGAGCAATGAATCTACTCAATGTATTCCCAATATTTTTCTGGGCTTCATCATTCCAACAGTGAAGGGGAAGTAAGGGAAATTGGACCCATACTGGGATTGCTGAAGGGATGTCATTTTCTAGACTAAATTCCAGAGTCCACTTATTCAGATACATTCCCCTTGAGTCCATGAAATAGGGACCAATCCTGAAGATCAGATCTCTATCAACTTTATTTTCAAAAAGAAATACAAAGAACCCCTTACCACAAAATGCGGAGGACATTTTCCCTTGAATCGTTTTATTCTAGTTTTGATCCAACCATTGTGCCATTTCTCTTGGATAGGGCCATAACCCCATAAAATGACCAATCAAACCGTTCTTAGCTAGCTGGAGGGAAAAAAGGCGAGAGGTGGAGGAGTGCACATGAACTTTGGGGATATCATCGATCTTCTTCACAAAACGGGATGGCGGAGGGCACTTGACATTTTTGGTATAGGAGGCGATCAAATATTGAAAGGATGTAATATCAAGGGGAGGTAGAGAGTGAGGGGAGACTCCTCCTCCCGAACCAGAGGCCATAAGGGCTACAATCACGTCTTACCCGAGGAAACCCTAGTTGTAGATCTCAATTCATAACCCTTCAAATTATTTCTATTCAATATGGAATGACCCTCACCTATTGTTAATAAACATTAACAATCCCAACAATATTAATATCTATAATGTTACCATATTCTTTTACTATAAGGAAAACACCATTTAGCAAAGATTTTTCCAAAACCACTTCTCCCTTCTCTTGAGGAGATCTCTATTAGAAGTAGGTGGATATAAGTTTTAGTAGATGTTTTTTTCCAATAAAATTAAGACTTATTAATACAATTGTGCACATGTATATAACATACATTGATATTCCAATACATACCACAATCACCAAAACATTTTAACATATTTTATAAAACAATATATCATCCATTTTCAAAACAAACCTAGTTGGTACACTCGATTAATTGCAAAATTAGTACATCCCATAGACTAAACCACCCCAATACATAATCATACCACATGCATTAAGTTATTATAAAATATTGATTTTATCAAAAAAGTCTTTTAATGACAATATATA
>ML791404.1:349661-365804 GCA_009831015.1 Picea engelmannii
GTACATAATACGAATTTTAATCTAAATCCGTGAAAATCAAATATCAATTGATTTTTAAAACAACAGTAATGCTATTTAATCTTTTTGATTTTTTTTCTTATAGTGTTCATAACTGAGAAATAGAATATCAATTTGTCTAATTGAAAACTGAAATCACAGATAGCAGAAGATGTTTAAGCTACAGGACATTTTTGTATTCATTAAACTAATGAAATTAAACTAGCAAACCGACTTGTTATCACATCCAATACTTGTTCAGTGTGTAGCATCCAATCTCCCTGTCTGATGAGGTAAACCCATAGTAGATCCTACAATTGCTTCTCATAAATTTGAAGCAGTAATGATGGAATTCGAATGATATAACATATAAGAGATACGATCACAACAATCTCATAATTTCACAAGCAACCACATTAAGACAAATCATGCTGTGAGAACTTGTGTATAAATGTTCAACAAATGATGAAGATAAATCTCTTAATCTCAAGTTTGAACATAATGATTACTGTATGTTAAATCTAGAACATAAAACATGGATAACATATAAATTTTTATCATACCAATCTGTAGTAAACCACGACAACGAAAGCAATCATAATCTAATTACAAATTGAAACAATCATAACTTGAATAAAACCACAATATGGAGAAGCTAAAGCTGTGAGTAGTATTATATTTCATTCAAGTCTGTAAATGAAAAATCCATAGTCTTGCCCCAGGCAGAGATAATTTCAAGTTTACAAATTAACATGCTTATATAGGTTCCAGGAACACAATGTTTCCTATTGATAATATCAAATTTGTTCCAAAAATATGGGGGATGCAACCTCCCAGATTTTACTTGATATCAAAATACAAACAACCTATTCTATTTACTAAAAACATAAAGTTCATATGGCTGGAAGATCTCAACAGTGCTTCAAATCTCCTTAGAAATCATGGGTTCCTGTTAACAAACAAAAATGGGGAAAGTTTAGATATGTTTTCAATTATAAAATCAAGCAACTCGAATTTTTCTAACTGGATATAGAATCTCATGATTATGTAGCTAGTTATAATTATAACCACAATCATATTTTATTCAATCAAACAAAACAAACTAAAAAATAATTTATGCAAACAAATCGTGTATCCTAAATTGAGAGTGAGAAAATCATACTAAACTTTGAAAAAGATCATACCTCAAATCATGGGATTCAAACAAATCAAGCAATCTTGGAGTTTACTATTGCTATCACTGCTTCCACATTCTTAAAAATGACAGATCCTGTAGTTTTTTGGCGTTTGTCTTTGGCTTGAGCTATGGATTGGAGTTTGTTGTTCTCGTTTGTTAACGAATCCACCTGGTCTTTCAAAGATTTAAGCTGGGACTGTAGTAAGGGAACATTCATATAATACTGGTCGATCCAGGATCGACATTCATTACACCGTGGTTATAGAGACTGTTCATTGGCACTGATATCATTAACGATTGGAGCATCGTCCATGCGAAAGGTAGGTTTGTCACGGAGTTTGATGCCAAGAAAATCAGGATCGTCCTTTAGACATGGTGGCAGGTTGGTAACATAATCGTATGGTCTGTCAGGACAAAGTCCATATGACAATGGATACTCTTCAGCCAAGAACCTTTCAATTTTTGAATCCGAGTCTTCACTTAATTCAATCGTATTGTTTGTGTCTACACAAGGTTTGGATTTGTTTCGAGCACATCGTGACATTAAACAACTCGGCCTCTTATTCTTGCAATTAACATCGATGCTGCCCTTAAGCTTCTTCCCTGTGGTTTTTTTAACAGTCTTAGTACAAATATTAGGATACAAATCCGGTTGAGTGTCTGGTTGAGTAGCATCAGGGTAGGTCGATGGTTCCAAATTAGAGACAGGATCACAGGGCAGGAGTGTTGGAGGAGAGGTGGTAGGTTTCACAAGGGTTTTTGTGATAACAGGCTTGTCAACCTGTCCCAACTCACTATTACCAAAGCCATTTCGTAACATAAAATCATCCCAAAAATCGTTGTTTAATTGCAACTGATGCACAATGATAATCTTAATTAAACCATGATGGAACGAACTAGAATCAGACTCCTGCCTCCTAAACCGCTTTCCCATCTTGTACAGACTTCTAAGAAGAAAGTAGGGCATGTTCAACGGGAAGTCAATGAAACTCATAAGCAATCACAGGTGATACAGGAAAACTAACCCAAATCTCCCTTCACACATAATAAACTATTTCACAATAGCAATAAGGTCATGCCACCTAGGTTTTAAAGCTGAGACAGGCATACCTCGGTCGCAACTAGTAATTTTTTGTGAGGTGAACAATAGAGTCCTGGGAACCTCTTCGACTTTTGCGTTCTTGAACCACTTTTGGCCGACAGCTGGTAAACCCGTAGCTTGTCTTAAAAAATCTTCATTTACCTCAAATTGCACGTCACCTATCTTTGTTATGCAACCATCGAAATTCAATGCGAACTCTTGGGAAACTCTCATATTGAAACCCTTAAATTTTTCAATGAATACATTCCAACCATTCCTTTCTAAATCGTCTCTGGCGTTATCATACGATAATAAGGTCTGGATGCCATTGGGCTCAATCCTTACCACTAGAGCCATGGCTAACAGAAGGGAATCAACACCGAAATCGGAGGTAGGGTTTGATAAGAAAACACAGAGTCATAGCCCCGATTTTCCACAAAACAATGCAATGACAGTTCAAAATGGTAGGTAGAGGCGTTAATCATCATGCATGGAAATGAGATCGTGAATCCCGAGGCCATACAGAGCAGTAATATCACGTTGTACTTCATATGACACCTTGGCACATGGGTACGCATAAGGATCAGAATACTTGAAAACCATAATACGCACATCCATGATTTGATTACAAAGGTAAATGTATCAAATAAACATTGAACCATTAAAAGTTTTATGAATCAAAACCCCATTGATATTAATCGAATACTAAATGAGTGGAGGTTTTATACTTATGTAACCAAGGCATGTTTAAGACCAAGGGGTTATAAACAAGGAAAACAATCATGTTCATAGCAAAATACGACAATTCGATAATAGACCATATGAACAGTTTTCCTTAATAAAAAATTGAAACATAGTGTCAAGTCCAACTGTGAGTTTTCATCCTTATAGTCATGAAAACAAAAATCAAAAGGAAAATGTGTAAGAAGCGACAAGTGACAAGTGTCATTTAGTGAGAATGGTCATGACAAGTAACGAGAATTTAAAGACCCTGTGTAGGTAGCTTGTAAAAATAGAAATTATATTATTGCTGCCAACACAACAAAAAAATGGCTAGGGCACGATATGGCTCAAGAACTACATAGTCGTCTTGTGCCTCATAGGAAAAATGGGTTAGCTTCACGGGTTTGCAATTTTTAGAGGTTGTAGAGGTCAACGATGGAGGAAATGGCTTGATGCATGAATACTAAATCTAAGTGTGTGCGTGAGTGGGGAGCATGAAAAGAATGGCGAGTGAACCCCCACAACAATGGATTTCCCCCCATAAAACATCATGCCCCCAGGTTGACACATGGCTCTTTTGGGAGCTCGTTCCTCTCCACTTGGATTTCTTTTGTCTCCGCAAAGGAACTTAGGATAACAAGGGTTATTCCCCCAAACATTATTCTTTTAGGAAAACATATTACAATATTCCCTTGGCAATAATCCCTCTAGCTTAGCCTTTTTTCCCAGCCTCTCAGCCCCATCCCTTTCCCTATCAAGTGGATCTTAGTCCCCCATAAATATTTCTTCGTGGTTGGTCTACACACAACGATGTAATTATACTAATGATGTGAGTATTTACATATACAAAATCAGGCTCCCTGACCTCCAACATCTAGGCTTTCCAGCCTAATAAACACATAAGCCTCCCAACTTATGAACACTTGGGTCACCAACCTATAAACATCATTAAACATTATTACAATTCAGTAGGGGCCCGACCTTGGGGTATTACAATCCCCTCCCCTTATTTATGCATTGTACTCAGTGCATCTTACTTACATAATATCAACAAGATTTCTAAAATCTTCAAAAAGATGTGGGTATTTTTCCCGCATAACATATTCATGCTCCCAAGTTGTGTCCTTAGAACCGTACCAGGTCCATTGGACCTTTACAATCCCTATGGCTCGATTTCGAGGTTGTTTGATCTTCCATTCCATAATGCGTATCATATGCACTTGAAAAGCGCTTCCTTGCTCCACCTGAATCACATTCCAATCAATAACATGATTAGCATTAGGTATATATTTCTTGAGAAATGATACATGGAATACATTATGAATAATCATAGATGTAGGTAATGCAAGCATGTAAGCTACTGATCTAATCCTCTCTAGGATTTCAAATGGCCCACAACATATGGCTGCCAACTTGGAACAATTTCCCAACTTCAAGGAACTTTTGTTGGCCCTCACCTTCAAGAAAACATGATCACCGACTTTAAATTCCTTGTGAGTTCTTCCCTTTTCAGCATAGCTCTTCTTCCTGTTTTCAACATCTTTTAAATTTTGTTTAATCTTCATCCTTTTCTCTTCCATTTCTCTAAGCAACTCTGGCTCAACCACTGCTCTGTTAGTTGGGTTGTCCCAACTTATTGGTGTGTTGCACTTTCTTCCATAAAGTGCCTCAAATGGGCTCATCTTCAATGATTCTTGGTATTCCCATTGTTGTACACAAATTATACCAAGTGTAGATAATATTCATATTTAGATTCTTTGTCCACCACATACATCCTTAGCATATCCTCTATCACTTGGTTCACTCTTTCTGTTTTCTCATTGAACTCGGGATGATAAGTTGTGTTGAAGTTCATATTTGTTCTGAACCCTTTGAATAATCCCTTCCACAACTTTGAGGTAAACTTTGGGTCTCTTTCAAACACAATTGTCTTGGGTATGTCATGCAAGCATGCTACTTCCCTCATATAAATATCAACAACATTGGTTTCCTTGTGAGTAACCTTCATAGGAATGAAATGGGAATCTTCGATAAGCTTGTCCATCGCCACCATGATAGCATCATGATGCTTTCTTGTTCTGGGAAATTTGGTGATGAAATCCATTTTTATCCCTTCCCACTTCCACTCAAGAATGGGCAATGGCTGCAACAACCCAACTGGGTGTCTATGCTCAGCCTTGACCTTTTGACACTCCAAACATTTAGCAATGTACTCAACAATCTCCTTCTTCATGCCTAGCCAATAATAATGGCTCTTGACTGCTACAACTATTTTCTGATATCCTAGGTGTCCAACATAAGGTACATTATGCAACTCTTTGAAAATTGTACTCAATACATGAGAATCGGGTACATAAATTATGTTCATGTACAAGAGAATTCCATCATTTCCCAATTCACAATCTTCAACTTTATGTTGCATTTTACCTTGTTGTAATTTTGTTACCAACTCCATGTACTGCATATCTACTTTTGCAGCCTCATAAATTATTCCTTTAAGATCATTGATACATGCTAATGGAAGTAGCATGTAGTTCATGCACTCTCCTGCTGAGTGCACTATCGAATTTGTTCTCTTTTCCTTTGATGTGATTAATATCAAAGTCATACTTACAGAGGAATTCCAACCATCTGCTTTGCCTATTATTTAAATTTAGTTGATCAAACAAGTATTTCATACCATTATGGTATGTCCTCATCTCAAACCTCTTTCCCATGAGGTAGTTCCTTCACTTCTTCAATGCGTTCACTATGGCTGCCAACTCCAAATCATGAGTGGCGATAGAGCCTTTCATGCTCTTCAATTTTCTAGATTCGAAACATATCACAAACCCATTCTGACTGAGGACTCCACCAAGTCCTTCCTTGCATGCAACTGTACAAACCACAAAATATTCATTCAGATCAACAATCCTCAGAATTGGAGCGTTGGCTAACAACTGCTTCAATTGCTAGAAGCTCATTTCACATTCTATTGTCCATTGAAACTTCACCCCCTTCCTTTGCAAGGAAGTGATTGGGTGAGAAATCCTTGAAAACCCTGCAATGAATCTTTTGTAGTATCCTTCTAGAACCATCAAGGATCTGACTTCTGTCACATTATTAGGTTTTTTCTGCCCTTTAATGGCCTCGATATTTTCAAGGTCCATTGCTATCCCTTCTTCGGATATGATATGCCCCAAATAGTGAATTTGGTTTTGATAAAATGAGCACTTGCTCAATTTGGCATACAACTGGTGCTCTCTTAATACTTGTAACACCATCCTCAAGTGATGCTCATGCTCTTCTTTTTAATTGGAATATACAAGGATGTCATCCAAAAATACAATGACAAACTTGTCTAAATATTCCCAAAAAACACCATTCATTAGGCACATGAAAAAAACTGGTGCATTTGATAACCCAAATGGCACCATTGTGAACTCGTAATGACCGTACCTTGTCCTGAATGTGATCTTGCTGATGTCTTCATCTTAGATCCTTACTTGATGATATCCTCACCTGAGATCAATCTTTGAGAATATTTGTGCATCCTTTAACTGATCACGGAGATCATCGATCCTTGGCAAATGATACTTGTTCTTTATAGTCACATTGTCCAATTGTCTTAAGTCGATGCACAATATCAATTTCCCATCTTTCTTCTTCATGAATAATACTGGGGCACCCCAAGGTGACACGCTTGGGTGTATATACCCCTTTTTCAAAAGTTTTTCAAGCTGCATTTGCATTTCCTTCAACTCTGGTGTACTCATTATTTAGGGAGTCTAGGATATTGGAGCTACTCCACGCATCAAATTTATAGAGAAATCAATATCTCTCTTTGGGGTTAGTCCCGGTATCTCCTTAAACACATCCTCAAAATCATTTAGGACTGAGTGATCATCCAAATTTGACACCTTACCCTTAGGTGCTTCCTCCATATGGGCTGCAAATATTTGGCATCCCTTCCCATAACACTTCTTCAGCTGCATTGATGATATCACTCGAACAATAATTGCCCTAGGAATCCTTGTAACGTTCTTGGGTTCCCTTCCTCATTTAGGCAAGTAAATTCCTTGTTATGATAGTCTAAGACAACATGGTGTTGGTCCAACCAATCCATACCAATTAGACAATCATATGAACCCAAGGGCAGTATGTTCAAATATGCCTTGGTACTTAGCCCATTTATTTCCACTGGACATGATTTAACCAGCTCAACAAATTTTCTCTTAGCTTCTGTATCCAACTGTACCAACCAAGATTTATCATGCTTGCTTCTTGGCAATTTCAATATTTTCACTACCTTAGGATCTATATAGCTATGACTAGCTCCTGAATCTATTAAAATAGTAAAGACATGGTTATTGATCATAACTTATACTTCAATCATGTGTGATTTAAACTCATATTGCTTGTTGTCTAAGGCTATATAGATTCTTGGTACACTTCAACCCATGTCCTCCACTATTTTTTCTTGATGTACATTATGGACAACTCTCACTTTGTCACTTTTTTATAGGACAATCTATATACTTATGGTATCCTTTACAACCCCAACATTGAATGGGTGTCTGCCTTGGCCTTTTTCCACCTACCTCATCCATTATGTGCTCTTTAAAAGATGGATTTCCTTGAGGTTTGTTTCTAAAAAATGGTGGCATATTCCCTTTCTGCCTTTGTTCCCTCTGAAACTTATTCTTGTCTTCCCAAGCTCTTTGGAAAGTAGGATTTCCTTTATGTTGATCCTATAAGAACTTGGCTCTCCTTATGGTTTCCTCCAAAGTTTTGGAATCATCATATTGAATCTTGTCACTGATGAAAGATGGCAGCCCAGTCAGGTATCTATGGATCTTAACTGTCTCATCTTTGATGAAGGAAACATAGTTCAATAGTTCTAAAAATATCCTTTCATACTCATCAATGTTCATGTTGGCCAGTTTGAGTTCAAAGAACTCTTTGATCTTTTTGTCATAGTACCTCTTGGTCAGGTATTTCTTCTCAAAATGCTTTTGAATTACTTCTAAGTCACATTTTTCTCTCTGATGTGTTGCACTTGCACAAACTGATCCCACCACATGGATGCCTTTCATTTTAGCTGATATATAACAATTCTTCCCTCCACATGAGAAGAATAATTATTCAATTGGAAGTACTTCCTCATGCCTAGTAGCCATGTCTGAGCATCTTCATCCTTCTTGTTCTCTCTATAAAAAGTAGGAGGTTTGATCTTAGTCATTTCTCCTTTCAATTCATCCACCCCAGACCTCTTATGATGCTTCCTGAGAGGGTATGGACTTGATCTGCTATGTGCTCTCCCATTGGAATTTATTTGGGAGTGATGGTGATGTCTGATACGACTCCTTTGTCTTCTTTTCTCATGAGGGGGCCCGTGGCTTCCTGATTTGCGGGAATCACTCTCCTTATCCAACTTCTTTTTAATTCTTTACAGGCTCTATAGAAACTTCATGTTGAAGTATTCTTGCTGCTCCTTGGCCTTCATAAGCCTTTCATTATCATCGTAGTGGCTCTTCACATATTTCTACAATTTTTTGAGGGTCTTAGCCAGATTTATGTCTTCCTCCTTTCCTCCTCCATGTGCATTGGAGTTGGTTCCTTCCATACCCAACTAGACATTCATCCCTCTGATTTCATCTTCTTGACTGTAGACTATCAGTGTATCATCCATCACTCTGCACTCTGTGCTAATTCTGATCTGACAGTTGTTAATTCTACAAAAATGTGCAGCCAACATAACTTTGTCAGGCTAACTGTTCTTAGTAATTTCATGAAAACATGAACCATTCTGATTCATTAATATATCAGACTTATTTTCTGCTGATTTCCTGAGAAATTTACTGTTCATATCCAATTTCTGGGTGAACATTTATCTTTTAATGTTTAATACCTTTCCAATGCCTTCTTCCATGCTCAATTCTGATTTTTGAGTAGGAAGTTATGGATACTTGAACAATTGTCTTTTTTAGTGATGCAATCCTTGTACATGGATTCTTCCAACTTGGAGTCGAATTGGATTTTGGATCCGTACTATATCCTCTCTTTAGGTTTATATACCTTCCTTAATTTGTTAGGTGTAGGTATGTACAAATTAAAAACCCCACAAACTCCTTCTCTAATCCCTTCTCTATTTTCAAAAACAATTTTCGAGCACTTAGCCCTTTTTCTTTGACTCTCTCATCTCATGTGACCACAGGTTGTGACCCAGCGCTAAAAGATATGTGCTTATCCTATGCTTTGGATCTCCAGGTCTCTGGAAATTCAGGTTTCAGAGGTTTACCTTTCACCTCACCCCATTTCCTCTGAACGCTGAAGTGGTGAACTTCTGAATAACTGCCTCTTCAGAGCTTCGGGCTTCGAAATATCTTTCTACTTCATGCCTTATTTCTCCTGAATGCTGAATTTCTGAATACTCGAAGGACATATGATCGGCGATCCTCATTCCCTATTTAGATCAACAATCAATAGGAGCTGTGAAACTCCGAGATTCGGGAGTTTTAAGGCTCCATCATTCACTTCCTTCTGGACATTGCTTCCCGTAGCTTTGGGACTTTGATGATTTATTCTCCGCGCAATCTACAATGGACTTCCCTGTACAACGAACCACTGAACCACTTGGGTAAATCCAATAACCCAAATTTAATTTTTTGGTTTTAAACCCACAACTAACGTGGTTTATCAAACTACTATACCCCTGAGCTTCTGAACACATCCAAGGTGTTCCCTCAATGCCCACTTGCCACTTTAACAAACATCGACAAATGGGGGAGATGATCTTCTCCACCTTAACAAATACATTCTTGACTGCTGCAAAATTGTAGGTCTCTTTAAACAATGTCCAGTTCCAACTGAAAGATATCTTATTTAGCCAAGGATAATAAAATAAAATCCTTATAGGAGATGGTATTAAAGATTGGCTATGATCCATCCAATGTCAAAGAAGTCGAGGAACTACTAAAGAAGAAGAATGATGACATAGCATCTATAAGGAAACAACTGAAACATCGAGCCACTGAAGATTCAAAAGCAAAGGAAATGGCTAAGAATGAAGGTCAGAAAGAGGAGATGTTGAAACTGATAATGGATCATAATGCACAGATAAAGGAGATGGAGGCCAAGCTACATAAGTTAGTTAAAGAGAAAGAACAGAGCGTGTAGATGAAGGTCATCCCACTGGAAGCAGTCCCTCTCATAGGAGTTAGTACAACATCAACAACGATTACAACATAGACTCCATCATCCATTCCAATAAAAGTACCAGATGCTTTTGAGAAATTGGTAAATTCAATGGAGGACATCACCCTACAAGGAGAAGAAATCAAAAGATTGCAAGAAGAGGTTAAAAACCTCTAGAAGCTAAAACCCATGTTTCAGGCCAGCTACAAGACAAAGATGCACAAATCACAAAGACTCACACAAGAAATATAGAAGCTACAGAAGGAAATTGTCATGGCCAAGACACTGTCTGAAGCCAAGGAAAACATCTGGATGGACATCAAAAAATCAATGACAGAGATATGGCCACTCATACAAATTGTGTTTGAACAACATGAACTGGTATAGAGAGCCAAACAAGTAATTGACAAGATAAAAGAATAATTAGGAGAGAGGCCTACAAAGTCCACTAAAATCATCAGTTTCTTAAATTCCAAGACCAGAGAGGAATTAGAGGCATTGGAAATTGAAGACATGAAAAAGACTATCCTTGAGGTTAATAAAATTTTGACCAAGAAAGGATTGATGTTGCAACTGGAGGAGAAATCCTAGACGATGTACATTGGAGTGCAGATATTTTTCATCAAGGTCAACACACTTCACAAGAAAGAGATTCTAGGAGTATTAGTGATAAATGATAAGCTCATCACTCTGTCAGATTACAAGCAGAAGATCCTCGCAATAGCAAAAGATGGTTGTAAGTTTGCAGGCATACAACGGAGCATTAGTGGAAAGGATTTCTTAGAAACATTACAGTTGGACTTGAGCATCCAACATGAGATAAAATACATTTTCATCACCAAGCCTACTTTTTTCAAATACACTGAGATGGACGAAACATACATAAGATTACTCAAGGTTTCCATCCCTAGTCAAAAGAGGTGGGAAGACCTATGTTTTTTACATGAGTAAATGTGAGGTGGATTTTCGAGTCAGCATGAGGAAGACAGTCAAGTCAAAGTGATGATTCACCAACTACTTCCGCCAAAATCAACACCAAGGATTCGAATAGATCATCAACATTCCTATTCTTTTGTAATCTGTAATCTAGTTTGTTAGATTTTTTCTCCACAATATCATGATCATTAATGAAAGGATCAAATGTAATTAGTGTATAAATACTTCTCACTTCGAAGTATTGAGGTTTTATTTTTGCGCCCAACGAGCTATGTGTGTAATATTTTCAAAAGGATCGATCAGTAATAAAAAGGCTATTCACAGGATTCTTGTGTTTGAAAATTGGTGATGTTTATCTTTCTCTGTAATAATTATGTTTGTTGTTTCGAATCATTAAAAGGAAGTTAATGAACAAAATTTGTCTCGAGCACTCTGTTTTTGGTCTTTTAGTGATCTACATGTTATTCATCTGATATTAAGTAAATGAATTCTTAACTGCTTCTTTGCTTGGTTTATTTTCTCATTTGTTCTGTCTTTTCATCTCATTTAATTCTAATATATCCTTCATTCTCATTATCTCACCCTATGAAGGAACCTCTTAAAAACTGTATCAGATTCTAATCTTGAAAACAGACCCCATAGCCCAATGGAAGTGTGATGCAATTCTTCAACCAATCTTTATAAACAAACAAACAAACTCATATCTTCTTAACTAGCCTAAAATATAAAACCCAAACAAATATAAATCATACAGAGAGATCCCTCTCTAAAACTGGCAGGGATAGATCCCAGTTTCAAAAGTGGTTTTGGTAAGTTACCTCTATCAATTTCTTCTACCCTTGAAAACCTCTGGGAATTACAGAGTGATAACATAGTGGCGACCATACTGGGGAACTAAACAAATTTTTTCATCTTTATGAATTCTCTTCCCTAGATAAAAAAAAATTCTGCCTCGGAAAACATGACACGTGCCTCGAGAAACGTGTCATGTATTTAGGTGGGTTTTCGGCACATGATTTTTGCCGATGGTTTTTCTATTTCCGGTTAAGGAATTAGGGTTTTGGACTAATCCAAGTCATTGGGTTAGGGTATTGGATGCCGCTGGCTCCTATATGTATTTTGTATTGTAAACATTGTAAAATGATGAATGAATATAGATGATGTTGGTTTTCCCAGTTTGGGTTTCCAGGGGAAAAATCTTTGTGTAATGTTTGTATTTGCCATTGTATCTTTTTTGTTCTTTTTCTGAATATGTATTTGTAGTAGATATTGTACAAGGTTAGAATTTACAGGACCCTCATGTTCCTTCCCACAACAGTAGTAGACTATTTTCCTTGGCACTTGCAAGAGAGCAAATTTTGATAAACTGTCCGCAACTTTGTTGTAGTCCCTATATACATGAGCGAAAGTAATTTTCTGAAAAATCTTTATGAGCTCGCCAATCCGGACCTTCTAGCATTCCAAGGCAGCCACCTGAAGGCGAATCTTCCCCTTCAGGCATTCGATGATCATATTTGAATCACCCTAAACATGGAACTCTAGAATCGATAGACGAGAAGTCAAGGTGAGAAGGGCCCACACTCCCAAAAGTTCAGCTTTGGTATTTGTTCCCGATCCACAATTGAAATACCATTTATAAATTCTGTATCGATTGATCCTTATATGTCCCCCAGCTCCACTATTGTTGCATGTTGACATGGCTGCTCCATCAAACCAGCCAATCGCTCCACCTCCTTCGTGAAGAGTGGGAAAATTCTGACGACAGGAAAGTTCTGGTTTGTAATAAGAAATCCTCAAATCTGTTGTCATAAGAAAAGCCACCTTCTATGGGCTGGGATTACCATCTTCAAATGTTACAATGTTCCTTTCCTTCCATATATACCAGCATAAAACAATCGGTAAGCTAGGAGACAGGGTTTTTTGTGCAAACCAGAATTTGAAACAGGCCGAAAGTGTACCCCCCAACCACCTTGCTGTAAGAGATAATGAAATGGAAATTAAATTCCAGACCTCTGTTACAAATGAACATTCCACAAATAAATGATAAGCCGACTCCGATCTTTGTTTACATAAAAGACATCTCCCTGGACATATGAAACCATGACTTTGAAGATTATCCCAGGAAAGGATTTTATTCTCAATAGCCAACCAGGTAAAAAGTTTAATTTTCAATGTGCATGGCCAAGACCAAAATTCTTTCTGCCAGCCACCTATCGCATAGTTCCACTACCTTTTTTCCACTGCCACAAAATCATTTTTAATAGAGATATTACTAGACACATCTCCTCCCAACCAGGTGAACTCATCTGACTTCTCATTTAATAAATTTTCAACATTAATAAGAGCCCGATGAAAAAGCTTCCATTCTACAACAAGACAATCCACTAAGCCCAACTCCTCGCTGGATAACCAATTGGATCCCACCATCCCCACTCTGGGTTCATGATAAGCTTGAAAAAGATAATAAATACATTTCTTGTTGATAGCACTGATCAAGTCATCTAACAAAATCGCCTCCTTCCCCATGCCTATAATGTGATCTCTGCCAATCATGATAGAGTGTCTTTATCTCGAACACCAAGACAACCAATGGAGGATGATTTATTCTAATAGAGTAATTTTTCTTGAATAATCTCGATGAATCAATCAACATTTTGCAGATAAAAACCAATGATAATTGTCCCACTACTAATAGACAATTGAATTATGATAAATTCCTCAGTGAAAAAAAAAATCCAATTAGGAGCACTTCACTCAACACTTGCACTTGGCTAAATTGCCATTCTACCTAAAACTTAGTTGTAAGAGAATGTAAAAATATGTCGAAACCATGAAGAGATGAGATCTATGGTCGACATTTATCTATCAACAGATGACCGAGATTGAATCCAATTTCAAAAACTAAGAAAACCCATGGATCTGTCGATCACTTTAAGATCGATGGTCCTAGTCGATTGTTGAACTTGATCATTCTTAGGGTTTACCAATGACCCCAACTTTCGCAATGTAAAGATGTGCGATGGAGCGAGGATCACATCTATCGTTGATCTACTATCATGTTGGAGATCTATGATCCTGATGGATTACATAATTTGAAGTATCGTCTTCATTAATTAGTCTTTGTATTTACACAATTGTTTATGTCCGTTGATGTAGTCAGCAATCACACGCTAGAGGGGTGATACGTGGTAGATCCCAAGAAGCAGACACATAGCCTAATCCGAGGGGTGACATGTGTCAAGTTTTAACTGGAAAAATTAGTCTTTTAAAAGCACAAAACACACTTACACGTGGCACACATCTTGTGTGCCCAAGTCAACCCGGGTGACATCATCAATCCACATCACTTTGGTGCTTCATGAATTCGAAACTTCAGGACTTCGAGACTTTGGAGATCCGTAAGTTCTTCTTTCATCATCCGTTATTTCCTCCGAACGTTGAATTCCTGAACCCCTTAAATTTTTCGGGGTCCACGTAGTACTGTTGTCAACATATAAGATGGTGACATGCGGCCCCAATGTTGAGTGACACGTGGCATACTTAGGGTAGGTCCAAGTCACCCTAGGTGGTGTCATCATGCCACATCATATCCAGTTCTTTGGGACTTTAGATATTTATGACTTCGGAGGATTTCACATTTGCACACCCCCAAAATCCCGAAATCCAAATTTTCGAACACTTCCACGTCAGTCCAGGTGACGTCATCATGTCACATCACTTCGATGCTCCATGACTTCAGGGATTTATTCTCATCGAAACTTTTTCAAAACTGTTGAATTGTCAATCAGGTCCATGTCACCCCGACGTTTCGTGATTTCAACACTTCAGAAGATCTCTTCTCATCTTCATATTTTCAAAACTCCCGAAATGTCGATTATCGAACAATTTCTTCCCATATCTTCGAGACTTCGGTGATTTTTTTCTCATCGACACTTTTTCATAACATCTGAACTGTCGATCAGGTCCACGTCACCCCAACATTCTATGATTTCGGCACTTCAGAAGATCTCTTCTCATATGCATATTTTCAAAACTCTCGAACTGTCGACTACCGAATAATTGCTTCTCATAGCTTTAGGACTTTGACAATTTCTTCTCCGCGCAATATCCAATGAATTTCCCTGTACGCTGAACCACCGAGCCAATTGGGTAAATCCAACGACCCAAACTTAATTTTTTGGTTCTAAACCCACGACTGATGTGGTTTATCAAACTACTATACCTCCTGAGCTTCTGAACACATCCAAGGTATTCCCTCAACACCCTCTTGCCACTTTGTAATTTTAATTCTCTGAAACTTTTGTATAAAAAACCACTTATATGGCCCAATTTAGTCCCAGTGTTGAAAATTGGGCTTTGATACCAATTTCTAACGTGTTATAACTCTATAATTAATATGATCACTTGGTGATTAGAATCTCTTCCTCTTGTTGTGTTATATTGTAAATAATATTTTGTTTTGCAAATGATTTACACAAGAAAAGAAAAATAAAAGAAAGAAAAGAAAAAGAAAAATAAAAGAAAGAAAAGAAAAAGAAAAATAAAGAAAAAGAAAAAGAAAGAAAAAAAAATAATAAATTCAAAAGAGGGTATAAAAAATAAAAGACAAGAATATAAAGCCCCATGGAATAAATTTGGTTTGATTCATACTGTCTAACCATGATCAAACTATTTAAATGTATGCTGATAGGATAGTGAATAAATTTGGCTAAACAGTCTAATCTTAGCCAAAATTAGATAGGTTAGTGAATAAGTTTGACCAAACAGTCTAAGCTTGGTCAAATGTCTTAGGTTAGAGTAAATTTTTACCCAATAGTTTAATTTGGGTTGATGTGCTAGGTAACTAGATTAGGAACTAGGATAACATGTTTTATTTCAATAAAAATTTGCTAAAGATTGATTAAGTTCCTTTATTTTGAATTAAATTGATGTGTTTTTGACCCCTTGGTGAAAAAATTGAAAAGAGGGGAGCTAGCAAAGACCCACAATATGTTTTTATCCTAAGTCTATCGAGATTTGACAGATTTGGCGCGTTGTGGCTAAAGGGCGCACT
>ML791405.1:20243-74966 GCA_009831015.1 Picea engelmannii
CTTCAAACCACAATCACCTCCCTCACCTGGAGAGAGGTTACACATAAGCTAAGCACGAGTTCACACTGGCCAGTAAGCCACGCGCAGTCCAGCACTGCGTGGCCACAACATCCAACTGGGAAACAAACACGGGCTTCCCAAATCGGTTCAGCAGACACAGGATGATCTCACGGTGTTGATTTCGGAACAAGCTCCACGCACAGACTAGCTCAGCTTTTCCCCAACAACAAGGATTCTTCCTCTCGAGTTCAACAAAGGGTTCCGGTTCAGGAAATGCGCTCACGGGATTTCTCAGAGACAGACACAGACTCACAGCTCTGGACAGGAGTGTACACGGTTCCTCAGGACAACATTGGCTTAACTGCTTCAGAGATGAATCCCCGTACTCTGGCAGATGGCGTACCAGTTCTACCCTCAGAGGTTCGGGTCAGAATGGAGGAATATCCCCATCCACGGTTCAGTTCAGGGCTTATATTTGCATGCACCAGGGTTGACACTTGTCACCCTGGGAATTGCATGCGTACCACAGCGTGCATCCCCTTTGCACGTTCCCTCCCTTGCCAGGGACTTAGGATAAACAGAAATGCACATGTCTCTTTTTAAAATAATATTAGAATATTATTTCCCAGGCTTAAGCCCCCTAGGCTTAGCCCCTAGGCTCATCACTCAGCCCCTTTTCCCACCTTCCATCCCCTATTTCCTTGCCCACTCTATGGACGCTCAGTCCCCCTTCACTCATTCATCGTGGTCGGTCTGCACCTGGTGGTGTTTATATATTTTATAAATTGATCTACATACATATAAGTACATCAGTAGGCTCCTGGCCTTCAACACTTAGGCTCCCTGGCCTAACAAATCACATAAGCCTACAGCTTATACAAAACTTGGCTCACCAGCCTATAGAACACATTTACAATTCTTTGCATATAAAATGCTCTGTAACGGGGCTCGGCCTTTCTCAACAAAAGCTTTAAAATATTTGAGGTGTTGAAAGACCTCTGATTTTTTCCTGAGAAAGTAAATCCATGTGAAGCATGATAAATCATCAACAAAAATGAGCACATACATTGCTTTACTGATTTATGGATGCAGAAAAGGTCCCATGAGGTCACTATGGTTCAGATCTAAAGGAAAGGAAGCCTTCTGAGTCTTTCCTTAGTCGGATTTCTCTTGAGGGTGTTTTCCAAGAAGACATCCCTCACAAATTCCTTTGGAGAAGTGGATGTCGGGTAGACCATCAACCATTCCCTACTTGCTAAGTTGTTACATATATCTGAAATTTAAATGCCCGAACCTTTCAAGCCATATCCTACTACTTTCATTAGCATGGGTAACCAGTAATGCATAACTTGGTTCAATAAATTCAGAAAATATGTAGAGTCCATATTGATGATTTACCTCACCGGTAGCAACCCTGGAATTGGTTTGCATGTCATATATATCCACTACATCAGGTGTGAATATGAATCTCTTTCCGGTGCTGGAGTTTGTCATCTAATACACAAAGAGAAGATTGACAGAAAGTTTGGGAACATGTAGCACATTCTCGAAGCTTTCATTTGTGAGTTTAATCCTTCCTTTGCCGATGACCTTGACTGAAGAGTTGTCCCCCATTAGAATAGGAGGACCTTTGCATGCATCCAATGAAGAATATAATTATTTTGTAGCAGCCATGTGGTGTGATGCTCCTGAATATATGATCAAAGAATCAAGAAAGGAATTGATGGAAATCGAAGCATGGCTAGAATTTCCTTTCTTAGGATTCTAATCTTCTAGCTTCTTCTTCTTGGCACCCCCGAGGATGCGATGTCCAAGGTTTTTTTGCTGAAGTATTTGGGTCATTAGATCTATCTGTTTCTGCATACATGCAGATTCTAGATGGAATCCTTTATGGAAGTAAGTGCATTTCTCCCCTTTTCTTCCCTTTCCCCTTTTGGATCTGGAGGCATCGTGGAAGGGTTTTGAGTACCATTCCTTCTTTGGATTTGCATGTTATTTCCTTTTGTCTTTGTCTTTATATTTTTGATATTGATGACTGCTACCATCTTGCACAGTAAGTGCATGTGCCTTTGGGCCTTTGATTTTTCCCATATTTATGATCTTTCTCTGCTCTTGTGTCAGAGACTCAATAAATTCCTCAAGAGAGGGCATCTTCCAGGTAGATCCAGATGTGAATCTAACTGAATGAAATGTGGATCCCGAAAGCTTTGAGTTGCAACAACAAATCCTTATATTTGGTAAAGAAATCTTGGAGATTGTCGAAGGTTTTTTGATACAATGTGAGCAATTCCACCTCGATCAAGTGTCCCTTCATCTCATCCTGTTTGCCAAAAATACCTTCCATGGTGGTCCAGGCTTCATTGGGGGTTTGACAGGAGGATATGTGAAAGAGGAGTTCAGGAGAAATGAGACCGCAAAGTTTTCCAAACATTTCATCCATTTGATTTAGATACTTGGATTTTTCTATGGCTGATTTGGTTCTGTCTCTGTGTTCATGGTTAACCTGTACAATCCTCTGCTTCGAATATGCATGATCATCTTCTCCTTCCATGCAAATAATTTGTATGGTGTAAGAATGAATTCTTTTGAAAATTCCATTTTTCTGCTGTCTTCAATCTTCGGTACCTGCAAAAATAATTTGGCGTGTCTTTTCCCTAGTAGTTCGTTATCTCTAATACCATGTAAATGTGTTGATCCTGCACATAATAGATCTAGTTGGGAATTGACATACATAGTTGCAGAGAAAATATGAGAAAATAGAATCAGGAGAGAAAGAATGGAAGAATTCTCATTAACCAAATGAATGAATGATAATTTACACATGCTATACTCTGTATAACTCAACTAATGCGCACTGGAGGAGAAGCCAATGCACTATAGTGGTGGTATAGAGTGATTTGGACACACACCAACAATTACGGGAGTAAACTGCCACCTAGTCTAGTCTCTCGGGAAGTTACGGGAGTGAATTGCCACCTAGTCTGAGTTAACTAGTCTATCAGTCTTCAGTTAACTGACTGAAACAGATTAAAGTGAGGAGGAGATCAGGGAATCATGAGTAATGCTCTAGTATGATGACGATCCCAAGGAAAATGCGCATTAGCTGGTGATGATCCCAATGCTGCATGGTGATAATCCCAATTTAGCATCTAGACTCCACTCAACTGATCAAACTGAAGTGAAAACTGAAGAGAATATTCTCTTAGAGGAATGTTATCCCTAAACTTTAGGATAGGGGATAATGACTAATAAACATAGGGAAAACCTTAGGAAAAAGAAATCCTATGCGTGTGTGAATTACTCCAACAATGATAATACTAATTATATGAGTTTCTAAGTTTTGACTCTATGATCTGGTTATACCTGAATTCTAACATGGTATCATATCTTTATTCAATGAGGATTCAAACTTCTCATGATTGATATATGTGATCTTTAGGCCTTGTGAGCATGGTTGTTTGAATTCCTTGTGTGGATGGAAATTTATGAATGACGTGATCTGTAGCATCCATGTTTCTTGCATAAAGTAGAGTTGAGATGCTCTTTGGATGTGTGGTTGGTGTGTTAGCTTGTGGCTCCCTACACAATCACTAAGTCCTCCTTCAACACCTATGTATTTGAAACCATAGGATGTCATTTTAAACTAGGCATGTATTAGATCCATTTTCCCTCCTTCTAGCCTTATCTCTTGACAAGGTGCCAGTATGAGAGAAAATCTATCTCAAGAGGTGGTTACACCCAGGTACTATATATTTGTAAGTAATTGGTCGAATATAATTGAATGGGTATGCATTATCTACCATTTCTTGTCACTTTCTTTTGTTTGTGTGTGTGATAAGTGTTAATTTTACATTTCGTTCCATTTGTTTCAATTGGTATCATAGCTCTTATGGTCTTAAAGACTTGGTTAATTTGGGAAACCATGGTAGTGATCCATGGGAGGTTTAAATTTTGAAGTTGATTGGTCATTGAAGAGTCAATGGTGTAATATGTTGGTGCGAAGATGTCAAGTTGAGCATGAGTGGATTGTGGTAAAATAATAGAAGTTGGATATCACAATAAATGCAGAAAGTGGATCTACACATACCATATGCATACCCAAGGAAATCAAATAGCTAATTCATGGAAGGTCATATAAATCCTCTACTTCTTATCATTATTTGGAATAAGCATTTATATGCATATTGTTTGTTAATTTACATGTATGATCTCAAGAATTCAAAGAAAAGGGAACAAGCTCAAAGCATGAGTCTAAGATTGAAGAGTTGGATATGATACTAGTTTAAACACTAGTTTTTGTTGCCTAGTTGGTATATTTGTTTAGACTTATGATTGAGGGGGGAATTATGCTAAGCTCTCAATGACCCCCCTAAGTTTTGGGAAAAACTTAGGTTCCCTCCTTTTCTTTATAGTTTGAATATGATTTCTTTTTGAATATAGATTGACCTTGGCTCCTCATTGCTCTGTATCCCTATTCATTATTTTCAAATGGATAAGTGAGATGAGCCTTCATGTTTTACTTGATTATTTTTTGATTTCACTCCCTTTTATGACTTGAATTGATGCTTTTGTCAATCAATGTTTGATTTGCTCAAGTTACTTGAATTACCTCCCTGATTTTCTAATTGGGACCAACTTCAAAATTGGGTCCCTTCCCTTCCTTCGGTTGTTGAACCCTTTCTCAATTTCAAAATCAACCCCAATTTTTAAATCTGGGTCATGATGGTTAAATCTTTAAAATAAAGTCCTTCCCTTTTTTTAAGTCAAAATTTGACATTGTGATTGCTTTTCAATTTTTTTTATCTAATTTTTAGATTGGGCATATTGTCAAATGGGGCCCTTCTTTTCCTTTTGTTGCTCTGATCTCAAAATCAGCCCCAATTTCCAAATTGAGGTCTCGATTATCAAAGTTTGCATTCAAGTTTTTTTTTCTTTCATTTTAAAACCAAATTTCAATGTTGTGATTGAGCCATGTCCCTTAACCTTTTTACTTTCCTTTCAAATTCAATATTTCCCCATTTCCTTTCCTTCTAGGTAGTTACTTTGGTGACCAATTGTTTCTACGATGAGGATTCTAATATTTCCCTCTCTCGGTTAGTAATTATCCCTATGTTACCGATAATTTTTCCCTCTAACACTCTAACCTCCCCACTATGTTGAAACAACAACAATAAAGATCCATGGCAAGGGTCTCTTCCTTAAAAATAAGAAGCTCTAATCAAAATTCCAAACCACCTATCGAGAGGATGAATTGTTTCAATGAAAGTTCAGACACATGAAGACAAGTGAGACAACCAAGATCCCCCATCCAAAATAAATCAACCCCACTATTGCTCGAAGTGTGGAGATGATTGGTAGAAGAGCTAGCGTCATTCTTTAGAGTTCCCACGTTGAAATTCAATGGGAGATAGCACATCATAGTGAATCCCAACATGTCACGAGTAATGAGGAGGGAGTGACTTCAGGAGGGAGATTTATTTTCTTGCCTCTTCCCAAAACATTTTATGTGATGAGGGAAAAGCATCAGAGGAATCCCTTTTTATTTTTGTTCATGGCATGGATCTACAACTCTACCTTAACCCTTCATTCAACATGAGAAATAATTATTCCTCTACTAAAGGGGCTCCTATTTTCTCAATGACATCTACCTCTATATTGATCAAATGTTTCACTTGGCAAAATGTGATGGCCAAAAAATATTGGATTAGGGGGTTGTTCTTTGAATGATTCTTGCTACACTTGGTGAGGTGGGAGCTCTACCTTGCTTCAATGCCTAGATGATAAGTAGATAGTCTTTAATTATATATACACTAACATTAGATCTATCACATAGTAGTTGGAGGACTTGATAGGTTGTTAAATTTGTCACCTCATTATTTGTGGTATGTCCTAATCCCTAGGCGAGTGCTAACTCCTTTTGTACTTCGAGACCAAGATTAATCCCCTCACTCCTACCACCCTATAATGTTGATCATTAATTATCATCTATAGAAAGAATCAATTATTTTTAGCTTTTATTTGTTTTATTGTGTTTTTTAATAAAAAACAAATTAAAAAATCATTGTAATTTTTTTTTTAAACATATCCATATTATATATTGTGTATCACACTAAAACACTATATTATTTAAGTTTTTAAAAAGATAGTTTTAAGACTTTGTAGACTTCTATATTTTTAGCTTAGACTATACAAATAAGCACAACCTTACCTAACATATTGCAAATGGTAAGACTTAGGCAAGTAATACAAAACAACACGAAGAGACCTAAAACTTTACCCGTTGGTGGGGGTGGACGTGGATTTTTGAAGTATATTTGTTGCATAGTTACTAATGTGTCCTCACAAAATGCCTTGTTTTCACTATTGTCCATGTCGAGTTCACTTTCTCCTAACCCATCCCAAGGGATTTAATATTCCTCCTTGGACTTTCCTCAAAAATATTGCAGAGTTTCCATTATGCTTTTTTTTTCATAATTGTTTCTATACTATTGAATTTTTGCAACCCCAAATGAAATCTATCCCAAAAGAAATATAAAGCATTTTTTATTTTATTTTAAGTTGATTTTGTAAATTTTATTTTTTTATATAGTTATAAAAATATACTTCATAATTTTGAAAAACAAATTTCATAACAAAATTGTAATTTTAACAAACTTTAGTCTCTCAATTATCGTTTACCACACACAATTTTTCATAACAAAATTATAATTTTGACAAACCTTAATGTCTCAATTATCCTTACCCACACACTGTTTAAATCTTTAATATAATGCTCTTCCAACTAAGTTATCCCTACTTAATGAGAGCATAGAATAAAAAGGCCACTAAAATACTAGTTTTTAAAAAATGTATTCATAAATATTACTTGATTGACATTTGTATTCATGCCATGAAACACTTCTCTTAAAAAAAAAAATTTAAGAAGACATGCCATGCAATGCATCCCTTGAATAAATTAGAAGGTTCCAATATGTTGCATAAAGAAATAAATTTATTAGATGGTACTTCCATACTATTTTTGAGAACATGTGTGTTTTATCCATGATGAACAATCATGAAAAGTTGTATTTTTATATCTCAACAAGTGCAATTGCCACTGCAGTGGCGATGTCCCTGTCGAAAAGATGACGTGAGGTCAACTTTGAAGTAGAATTATATATCTATTTGCCTTTGGAACATAACTATCTATTTGCCAATTTAATCTGCCTTTGGAACATAATTATCTATTTGCCAATTTAATCTGCCCAGTTTTAAGTAGTTTTCCAGTTTTGAAAGCAATTTTTTATTCTCCTGGAGCTCCAACGGTTCACTTAAGAGTTCATGAGGCTGCTTGTCTAATTGGACATCAACCTCAATGACCCCAACATTGTGTGCAAGTACAATGGAGGCTTGCACAATGCCCATTTATGATGAGTTAACTTGCATATGCAGAGTGGGGATGGGGCCTGCTACCATCATTGCATTTGCATGGGGAATCATAAGATTGATTGACTGCTATTTGCAATTTGTTTATGGAATTTTCTATTTTTAGCCAAGGTCCATTTTTTTTTGTTGCTGAATCTATTTTTTCTAGCTAGGGTCAAGTGTGCACATTTCCAACACTATATGCAACCCTCTCTACTCCAGTGTGTATGGCAATTGCACCAGAAATCCCATCAAACACCTTGTGGATTCTCACTCATGCAATTCCTCATTGGTTTTTTCAAGACTTCATGGATTCCAATTCTCTACACTCCATGCGCATGACTCATCTCGTTTTCTACTTTCAAGGGCGACCGCTAACAATGGAGCCAATGCAGATTCACCAAAGCCAGAGCCAAAGAGTTCTGACATTCCCAAGGAGCAAGAAAAAAAGCTTGGAACCTTAAAATTGGGTACATACTTCGGGCTATGGTATTTTCACAATGTGATTTTTAATATCTATAACAAAGAGGTACTGAATGTTTTTCCTTATCCTTGGATTTTGGCATCCTTTCAACTGTTTAGTGGTGCAATTTGGATGTTGGGATTATGGGGTTTTAAATTACAGCCCTTCCCTCCTGTAACGAAGGAGTTTGTAATTTCTCTTCTTGGTCCTGCGCTCTTCCACACTATTGGGCATATTTCTGCCTGTGTTTCCTTCTCAAAGGTGGATGTGTCTTTCACACATATTATTAAATCTGCAGAGCCAATGTTTTCTGTCATCTTTTCTTCCTTCCTTGGGGAAACCTATCCTATACTTGTCTAGCTTTCTATTATTCCCATTGTTTTTGGTTGCTCCCTGGCTACAGTTACAGAGGTTACATTCAATTTTCAGGGTTTATGGGGAGCCATGATTAGTATTGTAGGTTTTGTTTTCAGGAATATCTACTCCAAAAAGAGTCTCCAGAAATTCAAGGAGATTGATGGGCTGCATTTATATGGTTGGATAACAATTTTATCCCTGTTTTATCTGTTATTTTGGCTTTCTGTTTCATCTGTCGATTTCACCTCACCTTCCCACCCTCGCTACGAAAGGTTAAACCCGATGATCAATCATATATTATCTCATAAGGCAATAGCTGCAATTGGGAAATCCACATTTTACATTTGGGTCATTCTGTCTGGAATATTTTATCATCTCTACAACCAGACTTCATACCAAGCACTTGATGAAATCATCCCCTTGAGTTTTTCTGTGGGTAAAACAATGAAAAGGGTAGTTGTCATTGTAGCTACTGTTCTTGTCTTCAAGAACCCTATTAAGCCTCCCAATGCATTAGGTTCCACGATTGCTATATTGGGAACTTTCTTGTACAACCAGGCTACACAGAACAGAAGTCCAAAGCAAAATCCAGCTGATGAATAGGAAGCTCAACAATCCTCTAAACTGTTTGTAGGCATTAATGTTTGACACCGAGCAGAAACAAGGAATATTCTAAAGGGAGTTATATTAAGGCTCTCTGTATTTTACCTCTTATAGAAGAGTTTGCAGAATTTAATGTCTCGGCAGGCTCGTCTCTTCAGGAATTGCTAAACATCTTGCAGGTTGTTTTCTCTCTATATATGGCATTGTAGTGTTGCTCTGTTTCTTAGAATTGGCTTTTGATCTACTCTTTATTTTCATAATTTAGTACTAGTGAAATTGCACATTTACTGTTCATTATTGAATGATTCAAAGGAGGTGATGGCCAAGATCTCTCTAATGTTTTCCCTTGCAAGTTCTGTATAATTTCATATCATGTCCAACTGCTTCTGTGAAATACCATCAAATATAGTACATTCCATGAGAAGTAGACAGGGTATGTTGAAGCCCGTGACACCTGATTAACTCCTACTACCTACTACTAGACATAGTGGTTTCCACATAGGTGAATCTACTTTCCACCAACTTGAATTGATTTAAAAATATCTATTTTTCAAAGCATTTTACTAAATAAATAACATTCCTATTTGCAAACAGTAAAACTAAACAACATTCTTATTTGCAAACAGTAAAACTAAACAAGGAAAGAAATGGGAAGTAAATAGAAACTGAATCAATAAAATATGGAGTAAATAGAAAGTTAATGACTATTTCTCAAAGCATTTAAGAAGTAAATGAAATTGTAGAAACTTACCCGGATTTCAACCTTGCAGAAAAAGCCTCAATGAAGGAACTAGTAAACCAGTAATGAATCTATCTGTGCTTTGTTGTTTATATTCAGTCCTAGAACTGAATTGTATTCTAAATACATGAAGTAGTAATGAATCTATTCGTGCTTTGTTGTTTATATTCAATCCTAGAACTAAATTTCATTCCAAATATATAAAGATAAATATCAAACTTACAATGGTAAAGCACTAATGATGGGGGTGGCTGTCCAATATCGACAAAACAAAATTCACCGCATATGGAGCCCAATATTGCCAAAATTCAATGTATAAGGATATCGTCTGTCTTATCGACTTACCCATCAGAGATTGTCTGAATTACCTTTCACCTTTCAGATCTGTTTGTCTGACTTACCTTTCAATTTTCAGATCTGTTTGCCAATTGAATGACATAAATTTAATGATATCAATAAATAAATGCATCATGAGCTTCAATACACTTACATTATTTATAATTTGAAAAAAACATTTTGTCATGTTATATTTATTGACCTTAAAAAGAGCCTCAATGAACCATCAATACGTGAAATATGTTGAAAACTTAGGATATGTGAAAATCAGTGAACAATCAATACTATGAATATGTTGAAAACTTAGGATATGTGAAAATCAGTGAACAATCAATACTATGAATATGTTGAAAACTTAGGATATGTGAAAATAATGAAGATATAATTGGGTCCAAACTTAGTATATATAAAAGTTCACAAAAGGATCTATGTAATAAGAGGTCCAACTTATTTTTTTTTTAAGTAAAAAAGTGGAACCTGCTATATTAGATTAGTGAAAAAACTTTGACAAAATATACAGTGATACAAGTTTAAGTCACCAAAAATGCTGCCGATTACCGAAAACCAGCATAAGTGGAGAGCATATAACAGTGGCATGATAAAACAGGAAAAAAAAGTAGCATCTGTCCTGCCCGGAGGAAACCAGGACAGATGTCTATAGTCCAAATGAGCATAAAATAGTAACATGATAAAACTAAGAACCAAGAAAGCATAAAGACCTAGGTACCCGGTGACCTGTCGCCCTTGCCAGTTTGCCACGTGGACCCAGTCGGGATGGCAAATGCCTGCGCGCAGAGAGGGCACTTTCGCTTAGCTGGAACATTGGAGTACGCGTCAAGGAGCAAGTCCAGACGCTGACCCATGAGAAGGGCTCTATGCTCCAGGTCTGCCATGTGGCCTTGGAGTTCGAACACCAGAGCCAGATGCTCTGCACGGAGGAGAGAGCCATGCAAACCATCACCCACGTCGCTGAGGGGAACATCCCTCAATTCCATGGTCGCTCCAATTCCAGCGTCGAACTCCATCTGCTCCGCATCATCCCCTTCATCCTTCCTCACCAAGCGATTGTTGTCCACATTCACATCTTCTCTGGTTGCCTACATATCATGGCTGGTGGGGCTGTAGTCACCCGACCAGGGAATTTCCTCAACAATGCAGCCAGGGATATCATCTTCCTGAGCGAAATTTTGTCTGCTTTCATCCCGGTGAGTTGCCTCTATGGTGCGAGGCTCCTGGGCAGTCGACAGATCCTCCATAAACGGATCTTCTTCCACGTAACAGGTGGGAAACACGTCCTCAGCCCTAGCCTCCTGCCTGTCTCCCGGCTTAATTGTCGTGGCTTCGCTATTGCAGCCGGCTCCCGTCTCCGCAATGGTGGCGAGCAGCGCCAATTTCTCAGCCCGAACCTTCTTCCGGAGAATGGAGGTCGCCATTGCCAGAGCACGTTCCAATTTTTCTTTCCGTTGCCGCTGCGCCTTGTGGGCGTACCAAGCCGAGCCACGGCAAGGCCTACCCCGCTTTTTGGCCATAGTTGCCGGGGAATGGATGAATGTACAGAGCGGTTGCAGCGAGAAGTTAATAAGCCAGGACGAGAAGGATGTCGGGTTGCACCAGAGCTCCTAGAAGAAGAGGAGAGCTGGAGCAAGAGCAGACCGGCTTTGTCCAGGCACATAAAAAAGAAAAATGCCAGGAAAATCCTCACCAAAATGCAACGAGATGGCAGTGAGCCAGGACGAGAGGGGTACATGACTGCACCAGAGCGTCCATGCGAAGAGAAGAGCCGAAGCAGGAGCAGTCCCGCTCTGTCCGGGCACAAAAGAAAGAAAATTACCAGAGGCCGAAGTCCCCTGACCCCCCTTAAACCCTGTCATGCTGAGTGCGCTGTGAGCGTGAATGGTCGCACGAGGGAGGAGTCCCTCCGTCGTATAGCTGCAGCTATGACCGTCCACCATCGTAAATGCAAACTTGTGGGTGGCGGCCATCGACATTTATGCCCTGGCTTAGTGCTAAGCCCAGTGTCACAGGAGTGCCGCGTGTCACCCCATCCGGGGAAGAGGTCCAACTTATTAGCCAATAGAATGTCTAATAATATTTTACTTCTCTTATCTACAATTTTGTGCAGTGTAGAAAATGTGCCTAATCAAAGGAAAAGTAATTTAAATTCAAAGCTGAAGCAAACGCTAAAGTCCTGGCCTTCGACAGGGACTAATAAATTCATTACATTTTGTAAGATGTGATTTTGGTTATATTTATTAATTTTATATTGTGTTTTTATTTATTTATTATAAATATAATATTAATTTTGTTTTTATTATTTATTATAATATAATATTGATTCTATTTTTAATCATAAGTTAATTTTATTGGAATCAAATATATTATAGTTTAAATATTCATTTCAAAAGATTTAAAAAAAATTTATAACACATAACACAAATAAAAGAGTATTTCAAAATTCAAATCATTTTATCATTAAATTTTATTGAAAATAATAATATACATTCAACATTAATAAATTAATTACAATTTTTATTAAATAATTAAAAAAAAACATAAATTACCTCTTCCATCAACTCTACCTTCCTCACCATCTTTGTTACTTTCACTTATATTTCAATTTAATACATATCAAACTATATCTTCATTTTTTAAAACACATATCACCTCTTCCATCAATTTCACCTTCTTCACCATCTTTGTTACTTTGACTTCTGTCACAATTTAATAGTCACTACATACCAAACCACCATTTCCACTTATAAGTTCATCGATTATGAGCTCTATGAAATCACTTACCTTTTGACAACAATTTTAAATGGGATTTTGATGTGGAGCAAAGGTAGAGGAAGGTAAGAGTGTTTATAGTGACTTTTTCTTTTCCAAATAAGTTGAGGTATACCAAACATGATAATGTAAGGTATATCACATATGATAATGCAATTCAAGGTCAAAGATCTTAGTTATATACTATTTTTTATTTTATAAGGAAATTAGTTGAATTGTATAATTTGGTTACACTAAAACAAGGTGAGTTGCAGAGCAACAAGTCCCTGTCGTTAGGGTAGGGATGCCCAATGAAAGTTGGAGTTTATTCTATTAATGATGCATGAGTTGATTACGTTATTGTGGGGGCACTTTGCTTTGATTCTAATAAATCTAATGTTGGGGAAGAACGATGCAACGAGCCTAATAATAATGATTGTTAGTAGCATGAAATGCAAATTAGACGAACACCTTGGTGATGTTGTCCAATACTCCGACCATGTGGCAACAAAAGCATGAGGGGGAACTTTGCTTTGATTCTAATAAATCTAATGTTGGGGACGCATGGTGTAGTAGGCCTGATAATAGTGATTATTAGTAGCATGAAATGCAAATTAGACGAACACCTTGGTGATGTTGTCCAATACTATGACCATGTGGAAACATAAGCATACACACTGTCAAGTATGTGGACACATTTTCCTTCCCTCCTTTGCTTCTCAAATCACTTCTGATTTTCACACAGGTAGGGAGCAATACCAGATGTAGTTGCTTTTAACAATGAATACTTAGTTCAAAGATTCCCACAATCTTATATTCCAAACGAATATCAATGTTTACAATAATTGCTATACGTGATGGGATGTTTCTATTTGAGACAACCCAGAGAGTAGGATTGATTCTTTGATTGCTTGGATATGGTAGAGAAGAAACAAAGAGTATGCGGAAGATGATTGATTAGATTCTCTTATGATAGATTTGAGATCGGATACGAAGAGCATGGGAGATATTTTGCCTAGTTACTATTGCAAGTTCATCTTAGCTGTGAAGTAGGATGACAACATGGATATATGGTTGTTGGATCGAATGAACAACATTGTTATTATTTATTGGGATGGGATTAGAACCTGTTGATGTCTCTTTGCAACATTCAAATCTTTGGTTAGGATGATGCAATGCTGAAATATGATAGAACAAAAATAAATATATATACCTAGTCCATGAACACATTCCAACAATGTGCAATTGATAATGGTGTATGATGCACATGGGGAGTCATGGTGATCTTGGAACTCCAGGAGTATATTTCCATGCTTGTTATATTTGAAGCAATGTATAAATAAGTCATACTACTTATGCGATATTGATACTAGTAGTTACAACTTGTTTCATAGTTACAATAAGCATAGAGTAATGACATATCAACACTATTGAGCTATTACCATATCTAATTAATGTGATAATCAAGTGTCTTCTTATAATACCAATACTCATATGTTAACGTTATGACCATATCTATTAGATTATCATGATTTGGTTATGTTATAAGCTTATACAAATCTGAATAGTAATGGCAATGTAGTTAATTAGGGAAACATAGGTACTCGATGTAATGAACACACTGTAAACTTATGCATACTAAGCAACGTTGTAAGCTAAGATAAGAAAGTTTATTCGTTGTATTGATTGTAAGCTCAACTATTTCCATTGATTACACATAATGGTTGTATTAATATGGAAAGAGCTAGTATTGTGATATTCAATGCAGAGAGTTATAGATAATGTGAAAGTGATTACAATGTTACTGGCTTCTACATAGGTTATGCTTATACAACACACTACTTATGTATAGTTCTATGATGAAGCTCATGTTCATAAGAGTTATGCATTTCCTCATAGTTGGAGAGAAAAAAAAATTAAAAGCGCTAATACTTAAATGAAATCAAAACTTTCAGACTAATACCTAAATGAAATCAGAACTTTGAGATATTTAGAAGTTCAAGTGGCAAGAGGACCACCAATGCACTAAGACGCAAATATAAAATAAATTCTCATTACAGATACAATGATCAATGATAAATTAAAT
This sequence comes from Picea engelmannii, assembly GCA_009831015.1. NCBI lineage: Eukaryota > Viridiplantae > Streptophyta > Pinopsida > Pinales > Pinaceae > Picea > Picea engelmannii. The sequence continues at coordinate 34,995 of ML791405.1, forward strand.
CACAATGCAATAGTTTAGTGTCTTAGATACTTTGAGAGAATGTTGTTGATTCAAGCAGCTAGGAGTCCTAATCAGAGAAGCACAATAAAAAATACAACAAAAAGCAAGTGCTATTCTCATGAACTCTAACAACCAGGCTCTGTAGTCTTTTGAAAGTATCAACTGCTTTTGGTATCAACAACCAGGTCAACAAACCAAAAATTCATTCTTTGTGTAAGATGAATTTGTCATGATCGAGCATAAAAGTGCCTTGTATATGGAATTCATGCAAATTATAGATAACATTAGATGTTTCCTCTAAGTATTTTTCGTATGTCATATTTAGTAAGACTAGACATAATGTCATTAGCAGGTTATCTTTTGGAAAGCATTCTTTTTGAATGTTTGTTGTTGTTTGAATAATGCATTGTACTTGAGTGGAGCGTCTGTATGTGGTAAGTTGTTCACATTTGGAACATTGGAGCTTGTTACCATCAATCACCCCAAATGACTCAATGGTAAAATTGCAGACATTGCAAATTGGTACAAACACGTCTGCATGGATATTTTCTATAGTTAGCATGCCCTCAACCTGGTTCACATTGTAGTACAATTTTGTCAGATCATGTGTTGTTGTAAAAATAAATTAATTAAATCATAAAGAAAATCTATATTTAGTTAAATTACCTTTTTTGTTAAGGTGATTAATTTGTTTAAGTCATCAACTAATAGTTTTTCCTTCAATGTGGTTATGAATGTAGATTTGCATGTCCTAAGTGACCTAGTTTTTTCTTCTTTTCCCTTGACAACATTTTGGAATAAAAGCATTGAAGTTTCTTTTTTCGATAAGTGTTGTTGTACTGAAGTACAGGAAGACAAAAAAGTGGAAAAAAGGTAAAGCTGCATTTGAAAATTGTGTTAGGATACTAGGCATAAGTAATAGAAGGTGAATGCGTGAGTGGTAAAAAACAACAATAAGTGAGTTTGTACTTACTGTAGTTTTGTCTTATTCCAAGTGTCCGTCTTTGATCTATAATGAATATTGCGAGCCTAGTTGTTTTGTAGACGTAACCAAGGAAACAATGGTTCCAATTGCAAATATAGATTTGCTAGAGGACCAATATGCAATTGTGATGCAGACCCCCTTCTCTCCTAAGGGTTGCGTGACCTCCCAGTCAAGGATCTTCAATTTTGAGCAAAATTGGCTCTCTGAGACCTTAATGGTCTCACTTATGAATAAACACATGCCCTTTTTGTCCTCTGGTGCAGGTTCTATACCACCCATGACCTCTTTCTTCACGCTGCTGAACTCACATGTTTCATGTGCAAGCTCCTCTCCCGTTAGCCCCTTCTCGCATGTGACCTAGAGCTATGTCCTTGTGTAAATGCATTATTGTGGGTGCACCCAAGAGTGGTTTGGGATCAACCCACTTTTCTCCCCACAATTTACCTCCAACTGCCATGTACCCCTTTGTCGATACTGTGGTTCTGATGCAGCCCGCCCTTGAAATTTTAACGTCTGAGCGCTTTCTGGCCCCACAATCAAGCGTGACCGCCAATCTCGCGATCTCGGGTGGATCCTCTCGATCAACGGTTCAGATCCATCTCCCTTTATTCCTTTCATCTGGATCACGCCTCCCTAGATCTCCGCGATCTATCGACACATACCCCCTCCAAATCGACGGTCGAGAACGGTTTCTCCTTTCGAGCTTCGGGAGTTTCAATTCTCAAACCTTGTTTTCTCTGCAATGCTTCCACTTGGAGCTCATGATCTATTGACATGTGTCTCTCGTAGATCGACGACTACGATTTCTTCGAGTCTCCGAGCTTCGGAAGACTCAACCATCAAATTTCACCTTCCTTCGAAGTGTGCGGATTTCTGCCGCGTGTCTTCTTGAATCAGACGGTTGAGATTTACTTCGGGTCTTTATCCGAAGTCCACATATTCACGCCACCTATCCTCTGGGTCTGACGGTTGAGATTCGCTTCGGCTCTCCAGCTCTTCAGGCTTCGGGAGTTTCAACTCTCAACTGAACTCTCGAAGTGATTTCTCCAGAGCTCATAATCCGTTGCCACATGTCCCTTTGGATCCGACGGTCACTATCCACTTCGGCTCTTCGGGCTTTGGGAGTTTCAACCTCCTGCGCACTCGTTCCTCCCGGAGTGATTTCGCCTAAAGATGACGGATTCCCACCATGTGTCCTCTGCAACAGACGGTTGTGATCTACTTCGGCCTTCAGGACTTCGGGAGTTTGTCACCCTCCTCACTTGGAATCCTCCGAAGTGAATTTTCCCAGAGTCTCGGATCCGTCGACATATATCTCCTGGAAACCAACGACCTAGATCTACTTCAGTTGTCGACTCTTCGACGATTTCACTTTCTCCTTATCCAAAAAACTTCTGAAGTACTTTGGATCCGGAGTTATGGATCTTCTGCCACCTATCCCTTTTGATGACAGACGGTCCCTGACCTCTTCGGGACTTCGGTGAATCCTCGCTTCTATGTGCACACAGAGACCTAATGCTCGTGCGCTTTACCCAGATTCAACGGTCTGGAATGATCCCACTCCCTCCTGGATGGATCTTAGCCGGTGACTTGTGAAACCTTAAAAAATTTCCTCCCTTTGAAGATTCCTCCCGCTATCTCTCTTGAGATTTCTCCTTCCTTCTTCCCCTTTAACTCTTTAAAGAGTTACTTTGACACTTAGTCAAATTTCGGGTCTGTGCACTCCTTGCAACAAATTCTTATGTAAGATTTGGGTTCTTGCGGACGTCTGTGTATGCCTTGTAGCAATCACTTTGTACTCCTTACAAAGGGAAAGTTTCATGCTATCTCTTCTGAGCTTCTGAGTCGAAACAGACTCTGTCAACGCACTCCTTGCGGACTGTGTGCACACCTTGCACAAAATCAGCGAAGAGAAAACAATTGAACCTTATACAAACATTTCAGAGTTTCATATACCCAACAACACAACTCATTCATTCATGAAACAAAATAACAATGAATTATAAATAGTAGAGACACCATGCATTTGAATCAATTTTCCTTTGTTATATTCATTCCAAAAGTAAAAATGGATACAACTATGATCAAACAAGAACTAAAAATTTAGAATTTTCCTACTAACTCACAGCAACTTCATTTGGGCATACAAAACCTCTATTTATCTCAGAGGGTTCTTAGGGTCCCCCCCTCACTACTCGTCTAATCGAAAACAAAACCTAACTGCTACCTTAGTTCAGTTACATTCAAGACAAGGAGTGAAAACTCCCAGATCACTTGTGATCATTCAACTCCCAAGTGTTTTGATCTTCTTTCGTTTTTCAATCAACTCCAAAAGATTTGCAGTAAATGCAACGTTTAATATTCCGAAATGATTCCAAGGCGTTGAGTTGTCCTGCCACACGTGCTCACTGATGATGCTCCTGCATCATACTCCCCTGGAAAAAAATTTATGGACTCCTATCCATGAACTCCTACACCGACTTTCCATGTTTCTGGATATCAGCTTTATTTTCCCAATTGGCATATTCTATTGGGTGTCCCTTCCACTTGACCAAATATTCAAAATAGGTGCTCCTCCTGGTCTTTTTTCCAATCCTCTGATCAATGATCTTCTCCATCTGTGGTTTTTCTTCTATAGGCATTTGTTTCTCCCACTGAATCTTCTCTTGATCTTCTAATCCCTCTGTGTCATATTCCCTGTAAGGGTACAGGTCTGAAATGTTAAATATGGGTGATATGCCCACATCATTTGGCAACTCAATCTCATAGGCGTTTGCATCAAACTTCCTTAAGATCTTACATGGCCCTATCTTCTTCATCTTTAACTTGTTATATGTTCCCCTAGGGAACCTTAGTTTTCAGAGATGTTCCAGAACTTGATCTCCTACTTCAAATTGAATTTCCCTGCAATGTTGATCAACTCTGTGCTTGTACTCTTGGCTAGAGCTTTGCAACTGTCCTCTAATTTGTCTATGGAGCTTCTGCATTTCTACAGCAAAATCTTCTGCTCTAGTGCTTCTGATCTCACTCTACTCCAAGTCTCTCAACTCAGATAATCCCCTTGGTTGCATTCCATACAATATTTGGAATGAGATCTTTCTAGTGCTCTTGTTTGGTGAGTCATTGTATACAAATTCTGCTTGTGGAAGAATTTGATCCCACTAAATGATCAGACTCCTCAATAAGTTTCCCAAACTTTTGTTTACCACCTTAGTCTGTCCATCTGTTTGAGGGTGATAAGCTGAGATGAAGGACAAATCTGTCCCCAACTTCTTCCACAATGTTCTCCATAAATGACCAACAAATTTAGTGTCTATGTCTGAGACAATGCTCCTGGGTAGTTGTTATAACCATAATTTGCACCATACATGCTTACCTGGCATCAGGCCATCTCAGATCCCTTCTTTGCCAAAGCATTGCTGAAAAATTCTTTAAAAAACCTCTTTTATAAGGGCCCACACACCCTACTCCATTACTGCACGCATGTACACACTAGCTAACCCAAAACAACCCGCGTGTACCTACAAAAGCACGAAAAAGGAAAGTTGCCGATGGAACACACAACTTTGGGTGAGCTAACTGAAACTCCTGGCCATGCATGGCCGAAGGTTCGTCCAAATACCTAGCTTCTTCTAGCCTATAAAAGAAGGGTTAGGGGTCCCATTTGGAAGAGGAGAATAAGAGTAAAGAAACTCTGCCCAATTGCACATTCTCATTGTCCCAACCCTTTAACCATCCTTGTGAAAGAAGAGATATAGAGCAAAGAAGTTGGAGGACATTTGAAGAGGAGCCCAGGATCAGGTTCATGAAGCAGTGGCTGGTCTCAACATTGTAATTTGATTCATCAAAGTTAATAATAAAGAAATGCTTTTCCCGTCCCACTATATGAGTTCTTCATAGTTTAGCAAATATATGTTTGAATCTCTAACCCATTAATCTGTAGAACAAATGCATGTAGAGTTTGTTGCTTGTTTTGTACGTAGGTCAGTCTCGAGAGGATAGATGCCAACAAGCGATCAAGTGTGAAGAATGATCGACATCAAACGTCTGGAACAAGGTATGTTCGTTTAACTATGTATTTTCTTAAAAGAAATGGGGATTAGGTTTGGGACGAAGGTAGAAAGTAGGATTCTTTCGGTCTTATCTGCATGCATAATATAACCCTAAATGCTAGTCCATAGGGGGATTTCCCACCAAAACAGAATTGGCGACCATACTGGGGAGGTCTCTAGGCTTCCTGGGAATATTTTTGGGTATTTTTAAAAGACTGGTTTTCTTTCCTGTTCTTTGAAGTTTCTGCAAAGTCTGAGCTAATAGAGATTCTGGTCTTCCATACCAGCTATCTTTGTTTCTTTGCTTGACTGTAATTTTTTTCGAGACCCACAGAGGTACACACGGCCTGCATAAGGTCTGCACGTGTGTACCCGCGCCCTACTTTCTTACATCCCACGTGTAAACGCTAGTTGAAGAAGTAACAATAGCGTGTATGATTCCAGAAATTGTTTGAGGCAATCATCCTCTTCCTTGTCAGAATCAGTCATTCTCAGGGGTTTTCTAGAACTCTTTCTAGTCTTGGTTGTTTGCAGTCTATAGCTTAGGGTTCATCTTAGATTGGTTTGTTTTACGATTTTTTTCCTTACATTGTTTTCTTTTTTCTGTTAAAGAAAGTGTCTAAGCCTTAAAGAGATCCTGGTTATCGGTATCAATGGTCTTTGCTTGGTTTGGATTGCCTGTTTTTATTTGTTTTAGAGTTTTAGAGATACATGCGGCTAGTATAAGGCCAACACACGTGTACACAGCCTCTGACTCTACACAGCTCGCGTGCACATGCTTGCTGTTGAACTGTTAGTTGTGTGTCTGTGAAGGATAGTTTTTATTGAAGGAGAGGTAGTCATCCTTTCCCTTGACAAGAGTTATACCTCTCAGGATCTTGAATCTCTGTTTTAGCAGTCAATAGCTTAGGTTTGATCTCAACCATAGCTTTTCTTTTTTCATTTAAAAGTTTTCATCAAGATTTTATTTAGGGTTTTTAGACAAGTGTGAGAGTCCTTTTTTAAGTCGCTAGTGTGTAATTTCTTGAAGTGATTCTTTGCAATCTGTGATTAGGCCAGAAGTTTTTCTTGGTTTTTGACTCGTTAATATTTTTCCTTTTTGCTTTGTGAGCATTCAAATAAAAAAAAATCTTTCATTTCTTTGTTTGGTTGAAAAGTGTTGTTTTGCATTAGTAACCAGGGAAAAGTCTTTGCTTTCGTAAGTTCTTGATAGTTTACTTAGATCGTAAGTAGCTCGTAGTCGAGTGAAATCCTGCTTTAAGTTTGCTGTTCAAAAGATCTTAGAAAATTTCTTAAAATTTTTGAAAAGTTGTTGAAAATTTGCGTTAAGTGAAGTTTTTTGTTTCCAGCTTTCTGTTCATTTTTACTTTCGTCTTTCAAACATCACTAGTTTCACTTTCATACCCTTTGACATAAAACAAACCATAAAATTAATGCTAAATCTAAAATTCATTAGACTTTTATGTTTGTAGGGTTAACCAACTAGTTCATGATTAGGGCCTTGGATTAGGTTGGAGAGAAAACTCTTCAAGGCCATTAAAATCAAACATTAGAGTCTGAGTTAGGGAGTGTCCAAGTTTAGTATCGTGAAATTTATCTGGGACCCCCCTCTAACATAGGGGATAAACACAAGGTTGCGTGCGGAAAGGTAGCGAAGATAACCCCTCCAAAGCTGGACCAATCGTAGTGGAGAACACATATAGAGGGTTTGTCTTGGGATTCCGTCGATTACATTTGCCACGGAACTTCGTGGGTCTCGAATCCGTTCGAGGTCCTTAGTTGTCTTCCGGACCACTTGCTCTCGATACCCTTGACAGGTTTCGGGCTCGATACCCTGCTCATTGTGGTCTACCCGACTTTCGACTGTACCCGCCTGGTGACTATTCGCGCGCTGGCAACCTAGTTGCCTATCTTTTTTAGGGACATACACATGTGACTGTGGGGGTATACCGTGATACCTAGGACAGAAATCGGGCCATGCTTTGCAGAGTATACCCGAAGGGTGCTTCTGTGTTCGAGTTGCACTTGCACCGGTAAGTTGCTCTAGTGTTGGTTGTTGTAACTGTTCTTCCAATTAGTTTAGTGTTTGCATGTCTTATCTTATAGGGAATTTTTTAGTGTGTGTTGTTTTTGAACGATTAGAACGCCCTAGATTATCTTCGATCTTCTCACACAGTGGAGGATCACGAGCTCCGTCGGTCATGAAGGCTTCTTGGCTTGCCGCCGGTTACACTGGAGCCACCCCCACCACCATTAAGGAGAAAGCTAGACCAACAAGGGTCTTTTGAAGCGACCGGGTCACAAGAAATCGTGCCCGACCAACATCCGGAGGAATCGACCGTTTTAGACCTTGGAGCAAAATATTCTGGTCTAGTTGAAACCTCCACCACTAATCTTACCAGTTCATCCTTACGAGTGCCAGACAGTGTCACACGCAACAATGGAAACAAATGCTGTTACTCCTTTTAGGAATTCTTCAATTCCCACTACAGTTGTCACCACAGGAGAGTTTCCACCTCCTAACCCATCGTCACTGGTCCGAGCCACCATGGTCTCAACTGCCTCTACATCACATAGTGGTCTGATCCTGTCTCTGGCGACGGCCACAACTCCTTTCACACCAAGTGCGACAGGCCCTTCACAGACTTCACAGACTTTAGGTCTGGGGGTAGGGAGCTCTAACGCTCCTTTGGAAGGACACATGGGGGGCACTCCTGCTGCTTTTAACACTTTCCCTTACGGGGGATGTCATATACCTCCTTCGTCCCCTTCGCTCGGTGGAACGCATCAACAATCCACCGGGCCACCTGTACACCATAGTTTACTTGGAGCAGGGAGTCAAGGACCACCTTCACATAATATGCCGGTAGGTTCGACACCGTTTTCTTTGTTCGGTGTGTTTGGTAACAACGCCTTCTCGTCAGCTACTTTCCCAACTCGGGGCAACCCTGGTTTTGGACAACCTATTCCTATGCAGAGTACTATTCCTACACAGGGGGCACACCCAGGAACTTCTTCCGCATCAAGGCCTTGGAATTCTTGGCAGGGATCCATTTCCTCGTCCGGAATGCCAATCTGGGGTAATTCTTTCCACAATCAATGGAATCCCGGACAAAGTACTATGCTTATCCCCACGGGACTGACATGGGGAAACCCTTCCCAAAGTCCTTTAAATGTAATGCATGCCCAACCATCTATGTCCTATTTTGTAAATCAACCGATGATGTCTCCTCACATGCAAAATCCATATGCTATCCATGGCCATGGTTTTTACTAGAATCTGGGCCAGCAACCGAACTTTTTCTGGCAACCTGATGCCAGTCAAATTCCAGGTCCCTTTTTCCCAGGTTATCACCAACAACCCAAACTACCTTTCCTGGCAACTTTGCATTTGCCAGACTTGACAAGGTTGTTGAATGATCTTATCTGTCATGATCCGCATTGGCCTCCTATGCCGACGAAGTTGCCTTCGGACATCCCAAAGTTTGAAGCCAAGACTAACAAAGATCCAGGAGATCATGTGACTACCTTTCATCTTTGGTGCTCATCTAACTCGTTAAAAGATGACTCTGTACAATTGCGATTGTTTCAACGTACTCTCATTGGGAGTGCCGCAAAATGGTACATTGAGCTTGATCGCTTAAGATACTCTTCCTTCGGTGAATTGGCCATGGCTTTCCTAAACCATTTCCAGTTACCTGTGAGATACGATGCTGGCACAAAATTGCTGGGCAATTTTTCACAGACAAAAGCAGACCATATCTCTGATCATATCCGAGAATGGAGATGTCAAAAGAGTCTAATTAAGGTACCAGTCCCACCAACATTCCTGCTCAAGTGGTTCCTTAAGTCTTTGGTCCCACAGTTGTCCAAAGACGTTGTGACGTCGGGAGTATTTTTCGAAGAAGACGCCATCATGAGAGCTCAACAACTTGAGCTAATCTATTCTCAGTCCGATTTATTATACAAGATCTTTCCAGATGCACCACGCTCAATACTTGATAAAACCAGACAGAGAGCTGGACCACATGCCGATGGTATTGTTGGTTCAGCACAAACAAAGCCCGCTAAGCAACTGACGAAGCAGTTGCAACAATTGTCTATAAAACACACAACAACCAGCCAAACTACTGCTTTGGCTGCTCCCCCTACCAAAACATCGGATGTACACACAGTGCAATCGATTAATCCAAAGGCCACCCAACAACCCGAATGAAAGAAAAAACAATGAAAGAAGGGTAAGGGGGATAAAAAACCTACTGATAATGCTGGCGGGGACAACACTGAGAAACAAAAGGTGAGGTATCCATGAAACTTGTGCACGGAAGACCACCTGACCCATCTATGTCCTCGGCTTGCAGAAGCCCAAAAGTTTGTGACGCAGCAACAACCTGCTGTGTTAACCAATCCATTTCAACATGAGAAAAATCTAACCCAAGCTTCTGCAAGCATGGAAGGGGGTAGCCAAGGACCCTCTCCATCTTCGAACAAACCCGCATCCACGAATGTATATATGGTGAAGGGTGATGCTTTTATATCGACTAGAGCGCATGACTATAGTAAACCAAACACTTTTGAGAAGGGCAAAGAAGCCGAACTCCCATCTCTTCCTCTACAGATTGAGAAGACGTCGGGCGAAACAATGACACGCATCCCCAAAGGCACGTTAAAAAAAGCTTCTCACAACCCAAATGCAAGGGCTGCCCATAATTATTCTGTGGTAGAAGATTTATCACAAACCCCTTGTGCGGTGTCTGCTTTGGAGGTCCTCCAAAGTTTCCCTTCCCAGAGGAAAGCCTTGTTAACTGCTTTAGGATCTACCGAGACTTGTAATCTGGGTACAATCATGCTGGATACAATTGACCTAAAAACTCGTCTGCCTTACCACGTAGCATTTCAGATAGTAGTGGCTTATCCCATGAAAATTTTTACTTGGAATATCTTCCGAATGGTGGTTGATGAGGGTGCCTCGACATACGTTATGTCGTTGGTATGTTGGAAAGCCGTTGGCCAACCCATTTTGTCTCCGTCACCTACTCTTCTTACTGCTTTCGACGGTCGTTCGTTCCGACCACATGGTATCGTTCCCTCTTTCCTATTGCAGTTAGGAGGGAAGACCGTGTGTGTCGAGGTAGAGGTAGTCGATGCGCCCCTCGACTATAACATCTTGTTAGGGAGGAGTTGGACTTATGCAATGCAAGTTGTGGTTGCTACAATTTTCTGGGTCTTGTTGTTTCCACACGAGGGCCGGATTGTGACCATCGATCAATTGTCTTTCTCCAGACCCGACCCTTCATTGTGGGCATCCACGGCCCCAATGATTGATAATCCTCAACCAGGCGTGGTCAATGTAGGGGTTGGTTTGTGCCCATCTTTGATGGGTACCTTCAATTACCCGCCCCCTCAAGGCGATATCAAGTTTATATCCAATCAGCATAAGGTTGAGATATTTCAAGTTTCGTCGTTTCGCACAACTTACTTCAATGATCCATGGATACTTCCTTCCCCATCAGCCACGATGGATGGGACAGGGCACCCGAGCATGTCCATGGCCTTGTCCGCAGCTGAAGTAGCATACTCTTTAGTCCAACAAGATTCAACCCACACTGATCCAACTCCTACACAAGAGTTAGATCCACTTCTAGAGCCTATTTGGGCTCAGGGTTCTCTCGTTGACGTCGATTTGTTAGACTTGGTCTTGCCCTCTGACGAAGCGATAATTGAAGCAATGACTAGTCTGGACAAACCCCAGGAATATCTTCATCACATATCATACTTCCTCCCAAAGTTAAGTCGAATCGAAGCAGGAGAATTCACCGTGACTATGATGGGAGATCGGTCTTGTCCTATTAATCTCTTAGCTACCCACGAAGTTTATGCTGAGGGTAATATGGAAACCATCACTGAAACCATATCGATCAATATCTCTCGAAACCCTGGTGTTGTGGAGAATGTTTTCGTCAGAGCTGACTGCTCCCCCAGAGACATTCAACTCTATACATATCTTTTTAAATAATTCCACGACGTTTTTGCCTGGTCTTATGAGGAAATGCTAGGTATCGATCCAAAAATAGTCGAACATGAAATCACAATGTATCCTGATGCCAAGCCTGTTCGACAGAAGCTTCGTCCAGTTAATCCTAGGAAAGCAACAACCATTAAGGTTGAGGTTGAGAAATTTCTAAAAATGGGGTTTATCTGTCCTATCCATTTGACCCAATGGGTGTCAAATCCTGTGCCGGTCAATAAAAAACAAGGCACGATTCGTGTATGTACCGACTTCCGTGATTTGAACAAGGCCTGTCCCAAAGATAATTTTCCCACACCTTTCATCGACCAGATCATTGATGAATGTGTTGGTTGCGAGGCCTTTTCTTTCATGGACGTTTTTTCGGGATATAACCAAATACAAATCAAACCCAAAGACCAACACAAAACAACATTCATCTTTCCATGGGGTACATTCGCTTATCGTAATATGCCTTTTGGTCTCAAAAATGCTGGAGCCACCTTTCAACGGGCCATGTATTTTGCTTTCCATGACCTCAAGCATATATTCGAGGCCTATTTAAATGATTTAGCATCTCAATCTCACAAGAGAATGGGTCATCCCACACACCTCTGACTTATCTTTGAGCGTTGTCGCTACTTCTGGATTCGCTTGAACCCAAACAAGTGCGGATTTTGCGTAAATTCAGGATGTTTGTTAGGTTTCATAGTGTCAACAACATGGATCATGATCGATCCCCTCAAGGTTGAGGCAATAATTCAGTTGCCCCCCCCCCACACGCACAATCCTTCAAATTTAGAGTCTACAGGGCAAGGCGAATTTTCTAAGATGCTTTATTGCTAACTATGTCGAGATCACCGAGGGCTTTATGCGCTTACTTAAAAAAGACGTTCATTTTTATTGGGACGATGCCGCTCAACGCTCTTTCACCGCATTGAAACATGCACTCACAATTTCCCCTCTGCTCCGACCACCTAACTATAACAAGGATTTCTTATTATATCTGGCTGCAGTAGAGTCAACCATTGGCATGGTATTAGTTCAGGAAGATGACTTGTTCTCAGAATATGTCATCTATTACCTGAGCTGAGGCCTCGTAGGACCGGAACTCAATTATTCTCATGTCGAAAAACTGGCGTTGGCAGCAGTCCATGCTGTTCAATGGTTCCGTCATTATGTTCTGTTTCACAAGACCACCGTCATTGCTGTCGTGAACCCATTCCAGTACATGTTGACACGACGGGTAATAGGCGGAAAGATCAGTAGATGGATAGTCATACTCCAAGATTTTGACTTAGATTTCATTTCAGCGAAATCCAAAAAGTCATTGGTATTCATAGAACTTATTTCGGAACTTCCGGTCAAGTCAGGTGACGTCGTTCCTGAAGAATCGCCTATTAGGGGAGATATGTTTTTGATCACATCTTCGGATCCCTGGTACAAAGATATACTCATCTATCTCTAGACTTTGAAGTGCCCCACCTCTGCTTCTCGTGATGAGCGTCGACGTATACGCCATTAGGCTAAGAATTATCTCATACTCGACGATACGTTGTATCAGAGAGGGGTAGACTGCATCCTACGCCGATATCTCACTCACGAAGAAGCAGTTATCGTGCTTAATGATTTCCATACCGAAGCTTGTGGTGGTCATTTGTCTGGGTTGGCAACAACCCAAAAGATTCTACAAGAAGGTTACTTCTGGCCGACATTTATCAAAGATTGTATCAAATCGGTCAAGAAATGCCACCCGTGCCAAATCTTCTCTCGGAAGATGAGGGTACATCCCGCTCCCATGTTTTCTGTCATCATAGTTGGTCCCTTGACCAAGTGGGGGATTGATTACACTACATGAAACCCTCCTTCAGCAAGGGGACACCACTATATCATCGTAGCTGTAGACTACTTTACAAAGTGGGTTGAAGCTATGCCAATGTTTAAAGATGATGGAGAGACTGCAACTCTCTTTTTATTCAATCAGATAATAGCAAGTTTCGGCGTCCCGAGGGAGATTGTCACTGACCATGGCAGTCACTTTCAGAACCAGATGATGACTGAGTTAACATCAAAGCTTGGGTTACTTAAAGAACATTCATCACCCTAATACCCCAAAGAAAATGGTCAGGTGAAGGTTGTAAACAAAACTCTTAAGACCATTCTACAGCGAACGATCAACTCAGCCAAGTCAAATTGGCATTTGATGTTATACTCGGCATTATGGGCCTACCGAACGTCTATTAAGACTGCAACTAGTTTCTCACCTTTTCAACTTGTATACGGGCTGGAAGCAGTCTTTCCTATCGAATGTCAGATCCCGTCCCTAAAGTTGGCAGTACAATTATTGCCAGACACTTCTCCACTTGAAGAACAGTTAGTATACCTTGAGCAGCTCAATGAGTAGCATCGTGATGTGGCCCTGGCCAACGAGGCTCACAAACATAAGGTCAAGTGTCAGTATAATAGGTCCATTCATCCTCAGATTTTCTCTGAAGGCGACCTTGTCCTGGTCTATGACCAAGATAAGGACCCCCTGGGGGCAGGAAAATTCAAACCCATGTGGTTCAGACCTTTCATCATAAAAGAGGTTTTAAAAAAGGACGCTTATCGTCTGGTTGACTTTGAAGGGAATACTTTGGCGGAGCCTAGAAATGGGCTCTACCTCAAGAAGTATTACTCATAGGCAGCTCACTGTGGGTAACTTTTTGTAACATATGTATAGTTTTTGTACTATTACTTTCTAGTTTCTTTTAGTGTTATGTACATGTCGTTAATGTTATCTTTCATCATTGTGGCAGATGTCAAGTGATTCCGAGGTTTTCATTGGGTATGTAGACGGTGCTAGCCAGCACACTCGGAGGCTTGCCTCTGCAGCTTGGGTAATCTTTACACCTCAAGGCCAGTTATTATCTTCCGGAGGAATATGATTAGGTGACACCACAAATAATGTCGCCAAGTATAGTGTAGTTATTGAGTTGCTTCGTGACGCTTTGTCATTTGGTATCTCTCATCTCCGGGTCTATCTCGACGCTCAGCTGGTTGTGTCTCAGTTAAATAGAGTATACCGGGTTCATGATCCAACTTTACACTGACGATTCCTTAGGGTACGTCTCTTAGAACGAAACTTTGATTATATTACATATTTTCATGTTCCTAGGAGTTTAAACCAAATTACAGATACTCTAGCTAATCAAATTTTAGATTGGCATCTTGCACACATATGAAAGAACATTCACATAAACATGTAAATACATTTTTTTCACACATGATCCATAAGACACAAAAGACATAAAAACCATATATAATATCATAAAGTAACCAGAGTACACAGATGGACGCAAGCACCTCAACAATATGACCAATAACGAGTCACGGGGCTTATGCCCTCAAAAAATATATACAAGTAGTGCTCGTGGCATGTAAAATGTCTAGCTAAGGTCAAGGCCTGTGGGCCCTGTTATACTGATCCACAACGTGGCTAAACGCTGAAACAACTGGACCCACATCCATGGTGCGCCCACTACATGAGGCTGCATAGATGGTGACAAGTCCTTAATCTCTACCATCAGGACCATGTGAGTGAGTGTAGTAAACTTCCGCTCGACTTGTCTCAATACCTTCTCAGCCTCCCTGGCTGGAAGATCTCCTGCTACTGCTGGTCCCCCTGTGGAAGCAGGTGCGGCCCCTGGTCGAGGGCAATGCTTGTTCCTCGCATAGTCAGCGGGTTTCACTGGTCCCACATCTGCATACAATGAACACATATCCGTCAAATACTCTGGTATAACAAAAAAATGATATATATAACAAAAACAACATAAAAATTACATATGTTTAACAAAAACAACTACAAAGGTGGAGACTTACCCATCTCCCCTTGCTCCTCACCAGGAGGTACTGGTATCTCAGGGTCTCTCGAGAAATCAATCTTGGCATAAGGGTAATCCTCTATAACTGGGATCTGTCGCGACAACCACACGAAGAAATCATCGTCGAAGGACTCATTGGTCCTTCCGCCACCCTGTCGCGGCAGTAATACTGCCCACCTACACATAGCAGGAAGAGAGGTCGGATGTCCTCGTACCACTACTCGAGGACTAAAACTCGAAACTCTCTCAAAAAGAATGAGCACAGAATGGTCTCGAACCCAAAGTTCCTCTTTGTCCGCAAACGACAATCTGTCAACTGCCTCTTCATACACTCAAGCAATGTGGTACTCCAATAAAAAAATTGTGCATTTAAGAACTGGACTACACAGTTCATCTGTGCACGGGACGCCTGATGTAGAGCCGCAGAACCAGTAATTCGCCCAATAAGAAACACTATCACCTGTAGCGATAAGTCAGTGATCTTGCTTATGGGCACCTGCGAGCTCGAGCGGTCTGTATCATCCGCACAATATAGACCTATCAATTTCGCTATGTTATGTGGCCCTGAAGGAAAAGTCCGGAACTTGACTGGTTCCCCTCTCTAGGAGAGGCCAGTCAAAAAATAAATGTCGGTCGTGGGCACTAGTGACTGCCCCTCTAACATGAATGCCTCTACATCCAGATGCCAATAGTCAACCAAGTCATTCAGTAGCCTAGGTTATGCCCGCATAAAAGGACATAGGAAAAACTTGAGTAACCCACATTGCATCAAAGCAGCCACAACATTGGGGTCTTCCCCGACCAACTCACTAACCTCTTCATGCTGTCTTTCTCTCCAGTGGACATACATCCTGCAAAACACCAAGGTTAAGGAGAGTTAACCCTTGATTTTTAAGCCATTTTCATTCAATAAGGGGGTCCACGTGGGCTGTAATAGTGACAGTCGCGTGTACACGTGTGCAGAGTTTACTCTGCCCGAATGTACACGTGGCCTGTCTTGAGACAGCCCGCGTGGACCTAGGGCCGACCTTTTAAAGGTCGACGCCCCCCCCCCCAAATGAAACCTAAAGCAAAAAGAAAGACTTAAAATGCAAGATAGGAGAGTTTGTACTTACTCGGTCCAGACAGAAGTTCGTTTCGTCCACTATAGCTCCCGGAATCATCGCTTTTGACAAAGGGGGTATTTTGGCTCCAGAGTCATTTTCCAAATCAACAATGGTGATACTGAGCTACCAACTTCTATTTATAAACTTTTTGTCCTCTTTTTGTCACGTTTTTGACCTCCATTATCTTTTTCTTTAAACCAAAAACCATTTAGAGTGATTCAGGAGTTGCATGGGAGGGATATGATCGGGTATCAGGACAGTTTTTTGGAGTTTTGGGTAATTTTCGATGGTCCGTGAAATTTTATTCCAAAGATCAACTTGAGCATGTAGGTTAGGTTTCTACCCTGACTTTTGTATCTCGTTGTCTTTTTTCTTTGCCATAGGATCGATCC
Organism: Picea engelmannii; assembly: GCA_009831015.1. NCBI lineage: Eukaryota > Viridiplantae > Streptophyta > Pinopsida > Pinales > Pinaceae > Picea > Picea engelmannii. The sequence goes on from ML791405.1 coordinate 51,403, forward strand.
CATCAGGTTGCAATATAGAACCATCATAGCTGCTTTAGAAGTGTCACAACTTGGTGGTAGAGCTTACCGGAACATGGATGCCCTAGGTATATCCTGGTTGCATTATGGTATCCATGCTGTCTCTCATCATTGTAGGCTCGGGAGTCCTTGTAGTTTTTCCTGATTACGAGTTTGAGCTTCATTTGCATGATTCTTTTTCACTCTTGACCTTACCCTTAGGACTCCCAAAAGATATAACGGGTCTTCTTTTAAGCCCTTTTTAGACCTTCTAAACATGAAAAGATTGTCGAGCAATCTTGTGGCCTTTCACGCTCGTTAAACTAAAATTTGAAGTCACGTCTGTCCGGCGGTAGTTTACCCCTTTTTTGGTCCGGACGGTCAACTGTACGAACAAAGGTATACTCTATGGAACTTCAGTTCTCTAGAAGAGTACCCTCAGGTATAATTTTAACCCTTTTTCGGGCCTGAGGGACTAAACTTACGAAAAAGGAACCTCCTCAGAGTCCATAGTTAAGCTCTTTTCAGACTCTCTAAAATTGAAAAGATTGTTGAATGACCTTATTCTTTCACACTCGTTAAACTGGTCCAGAAGAACATTCTTGACGGAGTCCATAGTTAAGGTTTTTTCAGACTCCTTAAAAATGAAAAAATGGCCAAGTGATCTTGTCCTTATCACACTCGTTAAAATGGTTTTGAATAGACGTCTTGTCGGTGCTAGTTTACCCCTTTTTCGAACCGACTAGATTACCTTTGAAAAAGGTACCCCAATGGAGTCTCCTTTTACGTTTTTTTAGACTCTCTAAATATGAAAAACCATCGAACTTACCTTCTCTGGGCTCGTTAAACTTACATCGAAGGACATTACCATTGTGTGTCTTATTAATCACATTTTCATACCCGCGTCTTTGGCCTAATTCTTCCTCCATGTTGCTCTCAACTGAATCATCTGAAGCATGCCTTATACGCAAGCCCTGTAACATTTTACCTCTGCGTCTTGACACCTTTGGCCCCTGGAGGATTTTTCCCGAGTGTCCTTTTCTTGCATATGACTCTTTGCCCTGAACATCCCTGTGTTCCGTGCGCTTGGAACTAGTATGTTTGCGACACTCGATTCTCCTTTTTAACGTAACATTCCTTTATTCTTTTTTCCAAAATTATTGAAAAAGACAAAAAAATCAAATATACGCCAAAAAGAGGAAGGGAAAAGTATTTTCTTTATTGGCAGCATAATGAGTCGTCCTTGGATAAAGCACATCTGTCCGTTTGTTTGTCAAACTAGGGGATGTAATAAGACCTTAGGAAGCTGTTCTTGCTACATAGAGTTGTGTCCTCCTCCATTTGGTTATTCTTCCAAACATATGGAGAGTTTGCGTTGCCTCCTGCTTCGTAAACTTATGATTAATGCCATGCTGCCTAAGTCTCATCATTTGTCGTGCTGTTGTCCAAGGGAAGTTTCTACCAAGCCTGAGTTGGCCCCTATGCAATTTGTCTCTTGCCCTCATACCTAGCCATCCTGAATGTCCAATCAAGTCCTTGTTCGAAATCAATGAAGCCTTCAGTCTAATCATCAAGATTATCTAGTCCATGACCGACGAGCCATCGAAGACCTCTGGGCAGTGAAGTCGTACACTCATATTACACTCCTACCTTGAGTTTTGAATATTTTGAAGTTGTTTCTCGAGCTATGAAGATCTTATCTACAGTCATCAGGTTGTATCAGCTTCTAGATGATGGATACTCTATATGTATATCTTTTTGATTTCGAAATGTAGCTCCACTGTGTATTGTTCGCGGATACACTTTATATAGTTATTTGAAATGGATCTATAGTGTATTTGATTGGTAGCCATGATTCTATTTTATCCCGAACATGGGTATGCCCACCTCGGTGAGACAATTGTTATTTTGCAGACGGTGCCTCCCGGTTTCTGGTCCCTGGGCTCACTTGTTCAGCACATCAGTAAAGATTGGTAATGTATTTCGGCCATCAGATTCTCTTCTAACCTCACACATTAGGGGGCATATGCTATAACCTTAATTTGCACCATACATGCTTACTTGGCATCAGGCCATCTTAGATCCCTTCTTTGCCAAAACACTACTGAACAACTCTTTAAAAAACCTCTTTTATAAGGGCCCACGCACACTACTCCATTACTGCACGCGTGTACATGCTAGCTGACCCAAAACAACCTGCGTGTACCTACAAAAGCATGAAAAAAGGAAAGTTTCCAACGGAACACACAACTTTGGGTGAGTTAACTGAAACTCCGGGCCATGCATGGCCAAGGGTTCGTCCAAATACCTAGCTTCTTCTAGCCTATAAAAGAAGGGCTAGGGGTCCCATTTGGAAGAGGAGAATAAGAGTAAAGAAACTCTGCCCAATTGCAGATTCCCATTGTCCCAACCCTTTAGCCATCCTTGTGCAAGAAGAGATACATAGCAAATAAGTTGGAGGACATTTGAAGAAGAGCCCAGGATCAGGTCCGCGGAGTAGTGGCTGGTCTCGACATTGTAAGTTGATTCATTAAAGTTAATAATAAAGAAATGCTTTTCTCGTCCCACTATATGAGTTCTTCATAGTTTAGGGAATATATGTTTGAATCTCTAACCCATTAATCTGTAGAACAAATTCATGTAGAGTTTGTTTCTTGTTTTGTATGCAGGTTAGTCTCGAGAGGATAGATGCCAACAAGTGATCAAGCGTGAAGAATGATCGACATCGAACATTCGGAACAAGGTATGTTCGTTTAACCATGCATTTTCTTAAGTAGGATTCTTTTGGTCTTATCTGCATGCATAATATAAATCTAAATGCTAGTTCGTAGGGGGATTTCCCACCACAATAGTAGTCCATGAAGTCTCACAACTTCCTTGAAAAACAAATTTACAACATGTGTCGCATCACTAGTCTTCTAGCATGGGATAAAGTGTGTCATATTTGAAAATCTATCCACCACCACAAATATGGAATCAAATCCTCTTTGCGTTCTTGGCAGTCCCAAAACAAAATCCATTCTTATTGCATCCCAAGGCCTCTCTGGTATTGGAAATGGTTGATACAATCCAGTGTTCTGTCTTTTACCCTTTGCATGATGGCAGATTCTACATCTGTTCACAAATTTTATCACCAATGTTCTCATGCCTGGCCAATAGTATGAACTGCTCAACTGTGCAAATGTTTTATCATGGCCGAAATGTCCAACAAATCCTCCACTATGATTTTCCTTCAAAAGGTTATCCCTCATTGAGCATTTTGGTATGCACAACGGATTGCCCCTGGACAACAATCCCTTTTGAATCATATACTCTGTCCACTTGTTCCTGTCTCTCAACACAAGATTTTCACATGCTTCATATGCTTCCTTGAAATATGGATCACCACAATACATATCCTTCAGGTGTTCAAACCCCAAGGTCTTCACCTGAAACTCCTGTAGAATCAAACATCTCCTTCTTAATGCATCAACAACTTTGTTAGAATTCCCAACAATATGTTTTATGACAAAAGTAGAATTCTGCATAAACTCAATCCACTTTGCATGTCTCTAATTCAATTTTTCTTGTCTAGTTATGAATTGTAAAGCTTGGTTGTCACTATACAAGACAAATTCTTATGGAACAAGGTAGTGCCTCCATTTATTTAGGGCTTGAACTATGGCATAAAACTCCTTATCATATGTGGAGTATTTTCTCTTAGTCTCATTCATCTTCTCACTGAAATAGGCAACAAGCCTATTATCTTGGCTCAAAAATGCCCCAATTGCAACTCCACTTGCATCACATCTCACTTGAAATGTCTTTCCAAAATTTGGTAAGACCAGAATTGGTCATTCTGTTATTTTCTCCTTGAGCATATTGAAGCTCCTCTCGACCTCCTCTGTCCATTTAACAAACTTGTGCCTCTTCTTCACTGTATCCATCATTGGTGCACAAATTACATTGAAATCTCTGATGAACTTCCTATAGAAACTTGCTAATCCATGGAAGCTTCTTACCTCAAACATACTCCTTGGTGATGGTCATTCTTTGATTGCTTTCACCTTCTCTGGATCCATCTTCAGTTCATTTGAAGAGATCACAAAACCCAAGTAAATGAGCTCTGTCTTCATAAAAGAGGACTTCTTCATGTTTATCAACAACTTCTCCTGTTGTAGTCTCCTCATCACTAGTGTTAGGTGTCTCAAATGCTCCTCTTCAGTCCTGCTAAAGACCAGTATATCATTTAGATATACAACCATGAACTTGCTAATGAAATATGTCAGTATTTCATTCATCAATCTCATAAAAGTACTCGGGGCATCTGTTAAGCCAAATGGAATAACAAGCCACTCATACAAACCTTCATTTGTATTAAAGGCTGTCTTCCACTCATCACCTTCTCTCATCCTTATCTGGTGATATCCACTTTTCAAATCTATCTTAGAAAATAAATTTTCTCCACTTAAACAATGCATTAAATCATCCATTCATGGAAAAGGGAATATATACCTGATGGTGATCTTGTTAATGGTTCTTCAGTCTGTACACATTCTCCATCCTCCATTATTATTTGGACTCACCACAGTTGGCATTGTGCACGGACTCAAGCTCTCTTTGACCAAACCCTTGTCTAACAATTCCTGGACTTGGTTCTTTACCTCCTCATTCTCTCGAGGTGTCAGTTTGTATGCTGCTTTGTTTGGAAGAATTTATCCTAGTATCAAATCAATGTGATGGTTGATACTTCTGATGGGTGGCAATGATTTAGGCAGCTCATCCACCACTATGTCAGCAAAATTATCCAACAATTCCTAAACTTCTTCAGGTATATCATCCATCGAATTACTTGTAAGGATAACTCTGGGTTTCCTCACCACAACAAACTGCATCTCCTGTTTTTTCTTGACTTCTTTCAGGAGTTCCTTCCCGCTCATGAGAAGTATGCTTGTGTTGGCTTCCTCTTTCACTTTCTTTTATTCTATTGGAAACAACATGTGTGTCCTACCATTCTTCTCCAAGGTGTATGTATTCTTCCTCCCATCATGAATGACATTCCTGTCAAACTGCCATGGTCTTCTCAACAAGATATGACATACATCCATGGGAATTACATCACACAGAATTTCATCTCTATATCCTCCTATCTTAAATTCAACAAGGCATTGTTTAGTAACCATTACCTGGTGTCCTTTCTACAACCATGAGACTTTGTATGGATTAGGATGTGCAGTTGTCTCTAGCTCCAATTTCTCCACCATCTTTGTGGATACTAATTTATCAGTGCTCCCACTATCAATTATCACCTTGCATAGTACATACTCTGTCTTTAGTCTTGCAAGTTGTCATGAATAGACTGTTCCTTTGCACTGGCTTTTCAACTTTTGCCTCTGGTTTTAAGAGAAATTTTCTCAACATCAGGGATGTTCCATCCTCTGCTCCTTCTGCTTCAACATTCCTTCTCCGTGCTTCCGAAATGTGAGCTTCACCTCCTCTTTCTTTCTTTTTCTCGGGACATTCCCAAGACATGTGCCCTGTCTTTCCATAGGCATAACACCTTACTTCTCCTCCTCTACTTCTTCCTCTTCCTCTAGAAGAACTTCTTCCACCACCCTGTCTTCCTTGGGAAATTCCTCCTCTTTCCAAGTGACTGTGCGGTTTCTTAGTCTCGTCTTTGGATTTATGTGCCTTGTCATGGGAAACTCCCTTGCCTTTGTTCGGGGCCGGGATCCTACCTCTGCCTCGTTGGCTTTGTTTTCTGGCCAATTTCTCCTCTGCCGTTAGTGCAAACTGATAAGCATCCTCCACTTTCCTCACTAACATCATGCTGATCTCATCCTGGATTTCATACTTCAGGCCATTTGTATACCTAACAACTTTTTCTTCATCTTTCTCTCTTTGCCTAGTTCTGATGTTCAACTTGTAGAAATCCTCTGTGTACTCTTTAACTGTCATACCCTTTTGTTTCAGGTTCTGTAGCTTCCTGAACAGATTGATCTGATAATATTTGGGCATGAATTTAGCCTTCATCTTGGCTACTATTCTGTCCCAATTCTTTATCTTCTGTTTTCCCTTGCTTCTCCTCTCATCCTGCAGTTTATCCCACCACAGTGCTGCATGTCCTTTTAGCTTGCTGACAACATGTCTCACCCTTTTCTCCTCATCAACATCTTCATAGTCGAAATATTTGTCCATGGATCTTATCCAATCCAGCAGCTCTTCAACATCCAAATTGCCTTCATACATTGGGACCTCTATCTTGGCTCTAGCTCCTAATCTAACAACTGCTCTCAGCAAGCGTTCTTCAACAACATTTTCCCCTGCAACTTCTTCGACTTATACTTCTTCACTCTTTGCATCATTGATGTCTCCAGCATCAGGTGCCCTCCTCTGCGCTGCCTCCATCGCCTCTAATATTGCACAAAGCTCTTTCATTTCTCTTTCTACAACACGATTAGCTAAAGGTGGCTCCACTCGTCTCCTCGGTGGCATTGTGCTAACTGTCTCTCACACACAGAGTACACCTTCGAGCTCCTTTGTCTCCTCTCCTTTTCCTGCTGTCTGCAAGCAAACAAACATGGCTCTGATACTACTTGATGTAGACCCCCTTCTCTCCTAAGGGCTGCATGACCTCTCAATCAAGGATCTTCAATTCTGAGCCGAATTGGATTTCTGATACCTTAATGGTCTCACTTAGGAATTAACACATGCCCTTTTTGTCCTCTGGTGCAGGTTCTATGGCACCCACAACCTCTTTCTTCACGTTGCTGAACTCACAGGTTTCAGGTGCAAGATCCTCTCCCGTTAGCCCCTTCCTGCATGTGACCTCAGGCTATGTCCTTGCGTAAACGCACGATTGCAGGCGTGCCCAAGAGTGGTTTGGGATCAACCCGCTTTTCTCCCCACAATTTACCTCCAGTTGCCACGTACCCCTTTGCCGATGTCATGGTTCTGATTGCGGCCCGCCCTCGAAATTTAAACTTCCGAGCTCTTCTGGCCCCAAAATCAAGTGTGACAGTCTATCTCGTGGTATCGGGTGGATCCTTCCAATCAACGGTTCAGATCCATCTCCCTTTCTTCCTTTCCTCTGGATCACGCCTCCTTAGATCTCCTCGATTTGTCGACACGTACCCCTCCAAATCGATGATTGAGATCGATTTTTCCTTTTGGGCTTCGGGAGTTTCAATTCTCAAACCTTGTTTTCTCTGCAATGCTTCCACCCGGAGATCGCGATCTATTGATGCGTGTCTCTCATAGATCAACGACTACGATTTCTTCGGGTCTTCGGGCTTCAAAAGACTCAACCCTCAACTTTCACCTTCCTTCGAAGTGTGTGGATTTTTGCTGCGTGTCCTCTCGAATCGGATAATTGAGATTTACTTCGAGTCTTTACTCGGAGTCCACAGATTCACACCCCCTGTCCTATGGGTCTGACGATTGAGATTCGCTTCGGCTCTTTGGCTCTTTGGGCTTCGGGAGTTTCAACTCTCAACTGAACTCTCGAAGCGATTTCTCCGGAGCTCACAATCCATCGCCACGTTTCCCTCTGGATCCGATGATCACTATCCACTTCGGCTCTTCGGGCTTTGGGAGTTTCAACCTCTTGCGCACTCGTTCCTCCCGGAGTGATTTTGCCCAAAGATGACAGATTGCCACTACATGTCCTTCACAACAGACGGTTGCGATCTTCTTTGGCCTTCGAGACTTCAGGAGTTTGTCACCCTCCGCACTTGGAATCATTCGAAGTGAATTTTCTCGAAGTCTCAGATCTGTCAACACCTATCTCCTGGAAACCAACGACCTGGATCTACTTCGACCTTCATCTCTTTAGCAATTTCGATTTCTCCTTATCCATAAAAATTCCAAAGTACTTTCGCTCTGAAGTTATGGATCTTCCGCCACCTTTCCCTCTTGACAATAGAAGGTCCCTTGCCTCTTCAGTACTTCGGCGAATCCTTGCTTCTATGTGCATGCAAAGACTTAACGCTCATGCGCTTTACCCAGATCCAACGGTTTGGAATGATATCGCTCCCTCCTGGATGGATCTTAGCCGGTGACTCATGAAACCTTCAGAACTTTATTCCCTTTGAAGATTCCTCCCGCATCTCTCTTGAGATTTCTCCCTCCTTCTGCCCCTTTAACTCTTTCAAGAGTTACTTCGACACTTAGTCGAATTTCGAGTCTGTGCACTCCTTGCAACAAATTCTTATGCAAGAGTTGGGTTCTTTCGGACGACTGTGTATGCCTTGCAGTAGTCACTTTGCACTCCTTGCAAAGGGAAAGTTTCACACTATCTCTTCTAAGCTTATGAATCGAAACCGACTTTGTCAACGCACTCCTTGCGAAATGTGTGCACACCTTACACAGACTCTGCGAAGAGAAAATGATTGAACCTTATACAAACATTTCACAGTTTCATATACCCAACAACACAACTCATTCATTCATGAAAAAAAATAACAAGGAATTATAAACAATAGCGACACCATGCATTTGAATCAATTTTCCTCTATTATATTCATTCCAAATGTAAAAATGGCTAAAACTATGATCAAACAAGAACTAAAAATTCAGAATTTTCCTACTAAATCATAGCAGCCTCATTTGGGCGTACAAAAACTCTATTTAACTCGAAAAAAAACGTAACTGCTACCTTAGTTTAGTTACATTCAAGACTAGGATTGTAAACTCCCAGATCACTCGTGATCATTCAACTTCCAAGCATTTTGATCTTCTTCCGTTTTTCAATCAGATCCAAAAGATTCGTAGTAAACGCCATCATTTAAGATTCCGAAATGATTCCAAGGCGTTTAGTTGTCCTGACATGTGTGCTCGCTGACGATTCTCCTGCATCAAATTGTAATCTCCACGATCGTTAATTGTTTTGGGAGAAAGTTTGAAGCCTTCAATGAAAACACCTTGCCCAGGAACGATTTTAGATTCGTGTAGGGAGATCAAGTTGTGGGGCACATTTAATGTGATTGTCATGTTGCCTTTTTCATCTACTAGATCAATATGCAACAAATCTATGTTATGTACTCGATCAATAGTTATTTTGTATGTGACGATAATGTCACCATGGAAGACGGTGCCCACTTTCAAGATTTTCATCTCTTGAATTGTTATGGGGTTGGATTTGAATGCTTTTTCTTGTTAGTCAGCATTTAGTGCATGTGAATTAGCTCGATGATTTGGTAAGCAAATTGAAGAGTATTGCTATAGTGAATGGTTACCTTTTTGCTTGTTGTAACATCGTGTCTTGTGTTTGTTCTTAAGGAAAAAAACATATTTGAATTTAATAATTAGTGTCAATTGAAATTGTAAATGCATAAAAATATGAGTCATGACTGCGTGAAAACATATTACAATGATGGCTTAAATATAAATATTTTTAAATCCTTGGATTGAATTGTGTTCAAATATTTTGAAAATAAAAACATGTACGACATTACCGTATCGCACGGAAGGGACAAAACAATAAATACCAATTTGCGTAAGCATAACATTTATAGTTTTTAATGTTTATGTTTGTATTCACAATGTCGTCATCAAAATATAGTTTAGTGTTTTTTACTTACCCATAAAATATGAAAATGTAATAACATTATTATTATTAATGGATTTTCCTTTATAATCACATATTGATCCAGATTTTATGAGTAGAAAGAAATGAATACAGATTATTAACAGATTATTAACACAAAATAATAGAGATACAGTAAAACTGGTTTTCTATTCAATAATGAAATAAGATGAAACTGTAAAATGCAGCGGAAACAAGCTTGCTGGAATGGTGGCGGCTTATCTCTGAGAAGAGATGTGACGTTTGCGTTCATTCGCAAGAAAAATCATTACAATGAGGCTCTGAAGGCCTTTTACAATAAACAAGAATGCCAAAAACCCTGGACATCCAAAAACCTAACCCTAGGAGATGAAGTGCCAAAAGTCATGTGGGCCCTGTTTGGGTAAGTTAGTACATTAACTTCTCGGGGTCGTAACTTTTGCATACGATCTCCGTTTTAGGCGTATGATAGCCTGTTGGAAAGGTATCGTTGAGGAGATTCATCTTGGAGCCTTAATAATTTCTTTAGTTATCATTGAGTTGGGACGATCCCTAAAAACCTTCATTTAGGCCCTCAAAATGGCCCCGAAAGTGAAAACTGCTAAAAATAGTAAATTGCCAAAATTGCCAAAAAACTGTTTTGAGCCAGTTGGAAAAGGTGGGTGGCCACTGATATCCATTTGGATCAATCCTCCCTCCTTAGGAAGAAATGGTCTCCATTGCGTTGAGTTCCCCCATCAGATGAGGAAAGTTTTGCTGAATTTGGCCTCGGGTGAGCCATTTGCCTTGGTGCAGGAACTGCCCTGCTTTGATGACTCGATAAAGCTGGATCCTTTGCTGTCGAGTTCCCTTGATCTGTGTGTCCACAATATGATCACTAGATGCCTGTTGGATGCAGTCAGGGTTGATCTCTATTGGTGTCAGCTGTTCTGCTACGTCTGAGGTGTCCAATAATGGTGGGAAATAAGGGCGAAGAAGATCCATGTTGAACACTGGGTGTAGGCCAAGGAAAGGAGGAATGTTGAGCTCAAAATCATTATCCACCATGGCCTTGGTGATGGTTTACGACCCATAACGGAGTGGGTGAAGCTTTCGATGGGGTCTTGTAAGGTGTTCTTTCTGCAAGTGCAACCAAACTTTTTCTCCCACCTGAAACTTATGTGGCACTCAATGTTGATCATGGCACTGTTTGTACTTGTCATTGGACTTATGTAGGATATCTTGAACTTGTTGGCAGATGTGTTGGATCCGCTCAATGAACCGGGTGGCTTTGTCATATTCATTTGGAACAGGAGATGAGTCAGTCGAGATTACCGCAAGGGAAAGTGCAACATCTATGGGACCCAATGGTTGGAATCCCAACCCCACCTGAAAGGGGTCGTGGCCAGTTGAGCTATGCAGGGATCGGTTGTAGCTATGATGGACATAGGGAAGGCTCTCATCCCATGTGCAAGGGTGCTTTGAATTATACATGCAAAGGATATGCACAACCAATTGATTTACGACCTAGGTTTGGCCATCTGTCTGGGGGTGGAAGGCCGTGGATTTGGTTAGCTTGGTGTCCAGCAGTGACCAGAGGCTCGAACAAAATGTGATGAGAAATTGCCTTTCCCTATCTAAGAAAATGGTTTGTGGGAGTCCAAAATGTACCCAGACCTGTTCAAAGAAGAGCTTGACAGTGGCCTTTGCTGTGATGCTCTTCTTCCAGGCAACCATAATTGCCATCTTAGAAAAGCGGTCAACAACCACAAAAACACAGCCATTTCCCTGCTTGGTGGACGAGAGGCCCGACATGTAGTCCATTGAGATGGATTCCCATGGTCTGTCAGGAGTAGGAAGAGGGGTGTACAGGCCCTATTTATTAGTGGTTGGTTTGGCAATAGAGTAGGTAGTGCAGGACCTGATATACTTACTGACCTCATGTTGGAGTTTCGGCCAGTATAAATGTTTCTGTAGCATCACCACTGTCTTTTCGACGTTGAAGTGTCTTGCCACCGACTGTAGTGGGCTTCCCAGATCAGCTTCATTTACTCACTTGATGGAACACATATATGGCCCAGACGACACAACAACCCATCCTGAAGATAGAAATTATCGACGACTATGTTTTCACCCAACATTTGGTAGGTGGTGGTGAAGTTCGGGTTTGTCTCATAGAGTTGGGGCCATCCAGAGGTCTCATGGCTGCAAGAGTCTAGCACCGTGGTGAGTGCCGCGACTGGTGGTCTACTGAGGAAATCAGTGATGCGATTGGTGCTTCCTGTTTTATACTTGATGTCGAGGTGGAATTGCTGCAAGTATGTGGACCACTTTTGATGGCGATCATTTTGCAATTTTCCTTGTGTCTGCATAAACTGCAGTGGCTTATGATCAATGTGGATGACTGTCTCCTTCCCAAGAATGTAATGTCTCCACTGGCGGAAAGCTTGCACAATGGAGTACATTTCTTTGTCGCAAGTAGGGTACTTACAGACAACATCGGATAGTGTCTCACTATGATAGGCCACAGGGAGGACGTGCTAAGTGGGAACAACGCCCACAACATAGTCTGAAGCATTTGTCTCGATCTCAAAGGGATGTTGTAGGAATGGTAGTGAAAGTACTGGGGATGAGCACAAGCGCTGCTTCAAATCATTGAATGCTTGTTGTTGGGACTAACCCCACGCAAAGTTTGCCTTACCACCACCCCTGGTGATTTGGCTGAGGGCCCATGCAATATGGGAGAATCCCAACACAAACCTGTGGTAGAAATTGGCAAGGCCCAAGAAGCTCCAAAGCTCAGTGAGTGTGGTTGGGGCTGGCCAGTCATGGATGACTTGGATATTGGTTGGATCCACATGTACACCATGTTGATCAATGATGTAGGCCAGGTAATGGACCCTATCCATGCCGAAGGAGCATTTTTCCAAGTTGGTGTATAGCTTGTGCTACTGTAGGGTGTGCATAACCTGCTGAATATGATGCAATTGTTCGACCCAAGTCTTGCTACGAATAAGAATGTCATCCAGATACACCACTACAAAATTATTGGTGAATGGTCGCAGGATATCATCCATCATCCTCATGAAAGTGGTCAGAGCATTTGTCAAACCAAAGGGCATGACCAACCATTCAAAAAGGCCTTCCTTTGACTTGAAGGCGGTCTTCCATATATCTGTCTGTTCTATTGGGACATGGTGGTATCTAGACTTCAGATCAATCTTACTGAAGTATTTATCCCCCGTGAGTTGATCAAGGAGGTCGTCGATTCGGGGAATCGGGTACCGGTTTCTGACTGTGATTTTATTCAGAGCTCGATAATCAATGCAGAGTTGCGAGGTTCCATATTTCTTCTGTACCAACACGATTGGGCTCCCACAAGGTGATGAGCTGGGATGGATGTGCCCCTTGTGGAGCAGTTCTTGGATTTGTTGCTTGATCTCCTCATTCTTTAACAGAGAGCGACGATAGACTAGCCAATTGGGTAGCAGTGCACCGGAGGTTAGATCGATGGGGTGCTTGACCTGGCAGTGCAAAGGTACCCCGGTAAGTGAGGAGAAGATATCCGAGTATTCTTCCACGACCTTATCTACTTGCTTTTGTTGTGTGGAGAGGTCGACTACAGAGACCCTGGATGTGGCTATGATCTTTCACTTATTCTGAGAGCGAATCACAAAGAAGACAAACTTCCCCGTCTGAGAGATGACCTTCCTGCATTGCTTAACAGAGATCAAGGAAATAGCACTAGGTGGGACTGCCTCAGGTATCCTGTACAATTTCTTGTTCAAAGTAATAATAACACTACTAGGCCTAGACTCATATACAACATGATGTTTCCATAAATAAGGTTGGCCCAAAAGAACATCACAAACTTCGAGAGGAGCAACATCACACAATACCTTGTCTTTGAAGGGCTTGATGCCGTATGACAATCGACATTGTTGGCTCACGTGAAGATCGCTTCCTTGGTGGAGCCATCCAATGGTGTAGGGTTGTGGGTGAGGCATTGTGGGCAGGGCCAACCGCTTGATGATCTCTGCAGAGATGAGGTTCTTCTGGCTACCGCTATCAACAATGAAGTGCAACAGGGTGGCTTTTACCCACATTTGCGAATGGAAGAGGCACTCTCCTTCTTCTGGCTCATATGGTTCACCAGGCTGGAGCTTGGTGGTAGAAACGGTGGGATTGGGTTTCATGTCAATGATCCGTCTTCCCCTTTCTGGCTCTGGCTCAGAGTCAGAATCCACATCTGATTCAGAGGCTTTCACTTTGGCCACCAACGACTGCTTTGAGTGACAATCAATAGTGTTATGCCAAGGGATCTTATGGAAGTCTCACCACTTCCCAGTATCTTTCTTTGTCTTTCCCGTGTCCTTCTTTGATTTTGGCTTGGACTGGTTGTCCTGATACTGTCCATCTTCTCTATCCTTTGTTCTGTGGGTTGGGGCCGCCCTTTCTTCGCTTTTGTTGTGAGGGGTTCCCAAGCCCAAATTGTTGCGTCTTTTGTTTGAGCTTCTGCTTGATTTTGACGGCATATCGGTAAGCCGCGCCCAAGGATGAGATGTTTAGAAATTCCATTTCGGTATGGATGTATCTATGCAGAGCACCACAATACTTGAGCACCAAATATCGCTCCGAATATTTGATACCCAGCCTGGTGCACAAGGTATGGAAGATATTTGTGAAATATGGCACTGCTTGGTCTCTTTCTTATTGCAACGTGGTCCATTTGGTATATAAGTTGTCATAACTTCCGACAGGGTAGTATTGTTCCTTAATAGCATCCCTGAAGGAATCCTAGGTGGTTGTGACTATAAATAATGAGGGTTCCTTTGTTTCCTTTTTCTCATAGAACGTTTCCCACCAATCTTTGACATGGGGGATGGCTTTGAGGAGCGTAAAAGTAATCTTTTCTCTATTTGAGAAGTTATGGATAGAAAAATACCCTTCTAGTATATTCAACCACTTGTCTATAGCATTTGCGTCTATCTAACCTTCAAATATAGGAATATCGAAGTTTATTTGTGCCTTGAAGGGGGTGGCGCCTCTGCTCGAAGAATATGCGTCGCATGTTGGTATCTGCCGAAGGATTTGTGCGAAACTATCCATCAACTCGTTCCTCTATTGCGTGAGGGCTTCCTCAATCAACAATTTGAAAGGATCTCCTGTCCCGTCATATTTCTTTTCTCCTTCCATGAGAGGTCGCTTGGGCGTGTGAGAGATTTTGTCCTCAAGAGAAACAAGCTCAAGACCCAACTCTTTGTACTCTGACCTCGTTGGGGACATGCATTAAGATGATAAGGAGTAGACCACTCTGATACCACTGATCCTGATTTTATGAGCAGAACGAAATGAATACAGACTATTAATAGATTCTTAACAAAAAATAACAGAGATACATTAAAACTAGTTTTCTATTCAATAATGAAATAAGCTGAAACTGTAAAATGCAGTGGAAACAAGCTTGCTGTAATGGTGGCAGCTTATCTCTGAGAAGAGATGTGACAACTGCACTCATTCGCAAGAAAAATCATTAAAATGAGGCTCTAAAGGCCTTTTACAATAAATAGGAATTCCAAAAACCCTAGACATCCAAAAACCTAACCCTAGGAGATGAAACGCCAAAAGTCACCTGGGCCCCGTTTGGGTAAGTTAGTACATTAACTTCCCAGGGTCATAACTTTTGCGTACGATCTCCGTTTTAGGTGTATGATAGCCCGTTGGAAAGGTATCATCGAGGATATTAATTTTGGAGCCTCGATTATTTCTTTGGGCTATAATTGAGTTGGGACAATGCTGAAAAACCTTAATTTAGGCCCTCAAAATGGCCCCGGAAGTGAAAACTGCTAAAAATAGTAAATTGCCAAAATTGCCAGAAAACTGTTTTGAGCCAGTTGAAAAAGGTGGGTGGCCACCGATATCCATATGGATCACATATATACCACCTATCAAGTACATCAAATAAAATTATGCTTGCATGAGCAAGAATCATGCCCGAATTGAGGGTTGTCTATGATGCCTGAATCGAGGGTTGTTGTCTTTGACTTGAGATGAATAGTGATCCATATTTTGGACATGACAAAAGCAAGGCAAACACAATTCCATGAAATATGTGCATTTATGAAGAATGAATAAAGAATAGTGTAAGGAAGAAGCTGAAATTTTCATATAGAAATTGTTGCTTGTAAATAAAAGGTATGCAAGGTAGAGAGAGACAATATTGCTATAGTTATCAATAATTATAAAAAGTATGCAAGTGAGAGACATGCACTATTTCTACATTGATACAACAACTCCTATGATATAACAATGATTCCCATTGACAACTATTATTCTGTATATTTTATGTATTGAATAAATGGTACTCCTACTACCAGTGATGGAAGAGATTTCCATATCAATATACAAACAAGTCTAGAAGAAATTTCCATATCAAGATAGTATGTACATAATGTTAAGGTTGGTTGTATCTATCTAAAGCAGGAAGGCAATGTACACTTGCATATTTTAGGGACGATGAAGTTGAAGAAAAAATATCAATTTGTAGTTTAAAATAGATTTAAAAAAAGAGTTAACACAATACATAATTATTAGTAAACTTCCAGTTTTGAGTACTTAATTATGCTATCGTGGCATACTAAATTTTGAATAATTTAATATGAACGAAGCTTAGTGAAGTGTGAACGAAGTCTAAGTCAACGTACATGGACATGGAGAAAAGGACATACCAGGAAAGTTCATGAAACAAAGAATTTATTCCTCATGTGCAACTGAGAATGTTTGCAAATCCGTTTCCTGCTCTGCAAGAAAAAATGTCAGGTGAGATCCAAAGTAGATGGTAATTGAATACAAGTGATTGCAAATGATATGAAATATCTTGAGAGAAGGATATAAATAAAGATTTGGTCTATCATGACATATGTCATAGACACAATTAAGAGAAAAATAAAGTGGCACGTATTAATGCACCAAAGCCATGCTCTTTTCCACCAAATTCAATTCAGTAGACTCATTAATTAATTGATCACAGTTAACAAGAAAACAAAATGACACATATTAATTTTATGTGAGCCAAATCCATGCTCTTTGCCACCCAATACCAATACCATTCTGCAAGGTCATTAATTAGTTGATCACCATGCTTTGAAATGACATCGAAAGCCTAAAAGCTTACCTATCAGTGAAAGTTATGTCATCTTTTGAAAAAGAGCCATCACAATAACCTCAGACTCATAAAAATAATAAAAAATGTAGGACATGATACTAGCTTAACTCTTATGAACTTAAGCTTCATCATAGAACTAGTGTGTTGTATAAGCATAACCTATGTAGAAGCAAGTAACACTGTAATCACTTTCACATTATCTATAACTCTCTGCATTGAATATCAAAATACCAACTCTTTCCATATTAATACAAGCATTATGTGTAATTAATGGCAATAGTTAAGCTTACAAGCAATACAACAAATCAACTTGCTTATCTCAAATTACAACTTTGATTAGTATGCATAAGTTTACAACATGTTCATTACTAGAAGTACCTATGTTTCCCTAATTAATTACATTGTCATTACTATTCAGATTTGTATAAGCTTATAACATAATAAAATCACGATAATCTAATATATATGGTCATAATGTTAACCACCATACCAGTGTAATTAAAATTGTAATTTATTTTATTTTGTTTTTTAATTAATTTTACTTATGAATCCAAAGTCTACCAGGTATATGTATATGTAATCCTTTGACTTATTTCCTTGGCTAATCCAAGTGATGGAGCCACTCTAATGACAATTGTAAATATGCAATTAGTATTATTTTAAGGTTACCTAATTAGTATTAGGTTAAGGTTTAATTTTTGTTAAGTAATTAACATTTTAGGTTTTTTGTTCTGCAATGGTGGAGAAAGAAGGAACATCAATCCTCACACCCCTTCATTTTTGAAATTCACCATCTAGCTTATATCTCAATCGATCTTGCTAGCCAAGCCTCTTCAATAGAGTCAATTAAATGAACTATACATGGATAAGACAATTGTAGGAAGAGATTAATGTAGTCTATTTTGTACGTGAAAACCAAGATTTGATTAATTGATACATTATGAAGAGTGACACAATATTTCATAATTAATATAATGCTTATTGGTCCCTGACATGGGACTATAGCAATGAGTTTGCTTTTGATATGACATTGATTTACCTTTTACTATAAATTTGTTAATGCAATGTAATGTTTAATATAGGAAAACAAATATATATTTTTGGATATAATAAAAATACTTGTTTTTCTCATTTCTAATTGGTTGATAGAATTGAAGTGTTATTGATCCCTTCATGTCTTTCAATATGTAGAATTAATTACATAATCAATGAATTTCACCAATCACCACATCTGAATATAAAAAGTTGTACTATGTAGTTATTTGTTCATTTAGGTTTCTGTGGTGAGAAATATGTTCAGAGTTTGTCGGAAAAACCACAGTGTTAATGACAACATGTTGTCGACATTTCGGATCCATAACAAGATCCATCATCAGGATCCTGTTATGGATTCGAAACATCGACAACATGTTGTCATTAACACTGTGGTTTTTCCGACAAACTCTGAACATATGTAGTTATTATTATGCATTATTATATTTATTATCTAATATATTATTTATTATTATATTTATATTATATTTATTATATTTATGAATATTATAGTTCCATTCAGCTAATGGTTCATTATACATTTTGAATAACAAACAACCCTCAATTATTATCTTTTGACAAAAAATATTTATTACTTGTGTATTTAGTTATATTAAGTTTCATTGTTCAACATGTATTTCCCAACTAGCTCGGCAGGGACTACGTTGCCATGCAACCCTTGTTTACATAGTGTTGGTGGGGAAGAATATCATTTGAAAACTATTGGGAGGAAAAGGTGGCCCAATATGGCCCTCCAGGAAGGCTAAATGACTTCAGTAATGCAAGTGACAACGTGGATATCTGGCTGTTGGAACAAATGAATAATTGACGGAAGGAGATTGACCATCTCTATAACAAATAGGCTCGCCCACACCAAATATATTGGTGTGCTGCTCGGTCAGATTATTCAAATTTATGATTTATTAAATATTGAATTTATTTTACATCCTCTCTATATTTAATAAACCCTATAAAACAAAAGACAATATAGCAGAACAACATTTAATATAGAACAAAAGACAATATAGCAGAACAATATTTAATATAGAAAAAAAAGACAATACAGCAGGAGAGCCAACGAAATAAGAATAAAGTTATCATATTGTGCGTTAGTTTTTAAGCGACTCAGAGTCCTCCTCGGATTCATCTATCAAGCATGCCACCAAAGATCAATTATAGAACCATTAGATCCAGAGGGAAAAACAAGATAAACTCCTCGTTGTTGTTAAAGAATAGTAAAAGTCCACCGCTCACGTGAAACAAATATCACAACACCTAGAAGCTCAAGATCACAACACCTATGAAGCTGCTACCATGTGCAGATGTACCTAATATATATTAGCTATGGACAATGCTGTTGGGATTTGGTGACAACGAGTTCATCCAAGGATGGATTTGGATCCTATTATTCTGCGTTGGTTACAACCAAATAGACCAAGTTCGAATATGGATAGGGATTGCATTTAATAATCAGTTTCTTGTGTGAATGTATATAAATTCATGTAAGCCCGTAGAGGCAGAGAGAGACAAAGTGAGAACTTGCAAGTCTGTTGTAATCTCTATGATCTGAATAATAAGACAATTGATGCCTATGCTTGGTGGACGTAGTCCAATGTTTGGGTGAACCACGTGAAATCCATGTGTTTCTTATCTGTGTGATTGTTAATTATCATATGTGAATTGTGTTTTCCACATTTTCAATTCTAACAAGTGGTATCAGAGCTGGTTGGAGGAGAGAGGTGTCCAGAGCATCAAATTTTGGAGGAGCAACAACATCTGTGTGAGGTGCATCGATTTCTACATCGCCGTAGGTCCCTCCTCTCAAAGGGTGCAACGTCTTATTAGCTAGCCTTCACGTGCTCTCATTTTCTTAAAATCGTCGCGGTCCAGCTGCATTGTCGGGTGCGTAGACAACCTCATATCGTCGTAGTCCATCTCTGTGTTACAATGCGACTACTCTTGAAGATCGTCGCACTCTAGTTGTATCGTGAGGTGCAGCGACTCCCTAAAACATCGACACAATATTTTTTTCTTTTTGAAAAATTACAACGTATAAAGTTATGGTTTATATGAAAGGTTGAATTTTTTAAAAGGTTGAAGGATCGTCGTGAGGTGAATGTTTATAATATTTAAAAGAGTGAAGGAATTAAAAGGTTTTTTATTTAAAGGTGGAGGAGTGTATGCATAATACGTGAACAACGCAAGTTACGTGGGTGGCTAAGGTAAAAATGTTTTTAATTAAGGTTTATTATAATTGGGATTAAATATAATATTTAAAAGGTGGAGGGTTTTCAAAAGGTGTTTTTTATTTAAACCTTTTGTGGTTATTATTTAACCTTATTTATAATTCTTCCAAATTTAAAAGGATTTTATAAGCAGTGGACGTTAGGAGATTTTGTGCTAATGGCTAAGATGCAGAGTTCGAAGTTTGAAGTTGAAAAGTTCAGTGGTAAAAGCAACTTTGAGCTCTGGAAGCTTAAGATGTAGGATTTACTGGTGTAACTAGGGTTGCAAAAAGCATTGGCAGGAAATTCAAAGAAACCAATAGCCATGACGAATTGGGAATGGGAAGATCTGGATACAAAAGCTCTTAGTACCATTCGTTTATGTCTGGCGGAGGATGTTTTGTTTAATATCGTAGGAGAGGATACAACATCAGGTTTATGGAGCAAGTTGGAAAGTCTATGTATGATGAAGTCCTGATGAGGAGAATCTACTTGAAGAGACAATTGTACAGTTTGCGGATGAAGGAAGGTACAAAAAGTTGCTGACCATTTAAATACCTTCAATACCCTTATAGTTCAATTGACTAATATGGAAGTTAAATTCGAAGATGAGGATAAGGATATTGCACTATTGTGTTCGTTGCCTGAGTCTTGGGATAATCTAGTCACCTCTATTAGCTTTAGCTCAACAGATGTTTTAGATTATGACTCTGTTGTGGGAGCTTTGTTGGTTGAGGAGACGAGGAGAAAATCTAGTAAAGAAACCTCAACTTCGGAGGCGATGTTGGTTAGGGGTCGAACTAAAGAGAAGAATGAGATAATTTTTTCTTGATCTAAGTCAAGACACAGAAAGGGTAAAGCGAAATGTTGGTACTGTGGAAAAACATGACATCTCAAGAAAGATTGCTGGAAGAGAAAGGAATCTGAGGAAAACTCTACGAAGAAAGCAAATTTGGCTGTAACAAATTCAGGTATGACTGATCAAGTTTTATCCATTTCTAATAATTTACAATATTAAGAAGAATGGTAGTTAGAATCAGGTGCCTCCTACCACATGTGCTCACATAGAAATTGGTTCATTTCTTACCAATGTGTTGATGAGGGTGTAGTGTTTATGGGAAATGGTATTTCGTGTAAAACTGTTGGGGTTGGAAGTATTAGAATCAGGATGTTCGATGGTATTGTTAGGGAATTAACAGATGTTAGATATGTACCTGAGCTTAAATCAAATTTTATTTCACTGGGAGTGTTGGATTATTGTGGATATAAGTATATAGGTCAAGGTGGAGCACTCACATTGTCAAAAGGTAGTTTAGTAGTGATGAAGGCAACAAAGGTTGATAACCTTTATAAGCTGAAAGGCAGTACTGAAGTAGCATCTGAAGTGATAGATGTATCTTCTTATTTATGGCAGAAGCATCAAGGTCATAAGAGCAAGAAAGAATTGTAGGTATTGATAAGTAGTAAATCATTTCCAGACTTAAAATCTTTGTTTCTGAATTCCTGCTTGTTTTATATCTCTGCAAGTTATGATGGTGGTATAAAGCGATGTTGTGTGTGGGATCCTACTTCTCAGAAGGTCATTATTGATAGAGATATAGTATGTATGGAACAACCAAAAGATTTGATTCAAGATCGCAACGGTAAATTTGTTTGTATGCTAGAAAATTCATTGTATGGCCTATTGGTACCTAGGCAAATATACAAGAGGTTTGAATCCTTCATAGTGAGTCAGAATTTTTCAAAGGGTAGGAATGACTATACATTTTATAGTACATTCACAGTCTTGATGTTATTTGTTGATGATATGCTCGATGCAAGCCGAAGCGTGGATAAAATCATTAAGAAAATGACTCAGGTGGATAAGACAATTTAGATGAGGGATCAAGGAGCAACAAAAGAAATTATGGACATGGAAGTATACAGAGATGGTAATGGTAAGCTGTGGTTGGAGTTCAATATGAACATTGTAAAACCAGTTTTTATCCCTCTTGCTTTCCATTATAATTTTTCTTCAAGCATAGGGCTTGCCTATAAAGAAGAAAAGGTTATGTCTCCTGTAAGTTCAATAGGAGGTCTGTTGTACGTGATGAAATGGTTAAGATAAGATGTTTCACATGCTAATGATGTTGTCAGATACATGACAGATTCATGGGTTGCAGTGAAATGGGTGCTTCAACGTTTGAGAAGCACAAATGTCACCTATAATGGTTATACTGAGATGGTCTGTGATAATTGTAATGTATATTTTACAGGTGTTTTGGATAGGAGGAGATCTATCACTAAATATGTCTCACAACACAGTTGTGGAAGACATGTTGGAGGTGGAGTGACCCCTTAGGAAATCCAAACTCGTGCAAGTCACACAGGCAAGATCATGAAACCGGTTTTATTGGAGAAGCTGCAGTGGTGCTTGGCTTCTCTTGGCTTACAAAAAAGGTGATGAACAAAAGGAAGGAGCAAGGTACCAAGTTAATTGTTGTCAAGGTGGAGATTGTTGGGATTTGGTGACAATGAATTCATCTAAGGATGGATTTGGATCCTATTATTCTGCGTTGGTTACAACCAAATAGACCAAGTTAGAATATGGATAGAGATTGCATTTAATAATCAGTTTCTTGTATGAATGTATATAAATTCATGTAAGCTCGTAGAAGCAGAGAGAGATAGAGTGAGATCTTGCAAGTCTGTTGTAATCTCCATGATATGAATAATAAGACAACCAATGCCTATGCTTGGTGGACGTAGCCCAACGTTTGGGTGAACCACGTGAAATCCCTGTGTTTCTTATCTGTGTAATTATTAATTATCATATGTGAATTGTGTTTTCCGCATTTGAAATTCTAACATATGCATGTGAATTCTTCTTCCAACCTCAACAAAGAAATTCTTGAAATTCATAAAACATTTTTAATTTTATGTTGATTTTGTAAATTTTATTTTTTGATATAATTATAAAAATATGTCTTATAATTTGAAAACCAAATTTCATAACAAAATTGTAATTTTGACCCATCCTAATGTCTCAATTATCCTTTAACACACAACTTTCATAACAAAATTGTAATTTTAATCAACCTTAATGTCTCAATTATCCTTACCCACACACAACCTTTTGTTGTTTAAATCTTTAATCTAATTCTCTTCCAACTACGCTATCCCTACTTAATGAGACCATAGAATAAAATACTAGTTTTAATAAAATCTATTCATAAATATTACTTGATTGACATTTGTATTCATGCCATGCAACGCTTCTCTTAAACAAAATTCAAGAAGACATGCCATGCAATGCATCCCTTGAATAAATTAGAAGATTCCAATATGTTCCATAAAGAAATAAATTTATTATATTGTACTTCCAGAGTGTTTTTTCTTGAGTAAATTAGAAGATTCGAATATGTTCCATAAATAAATAAATTTATTAGATTGTACTTCCATACTATTTTTGAGAACATTTGTGTTTTATACATGATGAACAACCATGAAAAGTTGTATTTCTATATTAATAAATTCATTGCATTTTGTAAGATGTGATTTTGATTATATTTATTAATTTTATATTATGTTTTTTTTTTTATTATATATATATATATATATATATATATATATATATATATAT
>ML791405.1:75016-91632 GCA_009831015.1 Picea engelmannii
TTTACATTCAACATTACTAAATAAATTATAAATTTTATTAAATAATTAAAAAAAACATAAATTACCTCCTCCATCAACTCCACCTTCCTCACCATCTTTGTTACTTTCACCTATATTACAATTTAATATATATCACACTATCTCTTCATTTTTTAACACATATCACCTCGTCACCATCTTTGTTACTTTGACTTCTGTCACAATACATACCAAACCATTTCCACCTATAAGTTCATCGATTATAATTTTTATGAAATTACTTAATTTTTGATAACAATTTTAAATAGGCTTTTGATGTGCAGAGGAAGGTAAGAGTGTTAAGTGATTTTTTTTTTTTTCTTCAAATAAGTGGAGGTATACCAAACATAATAATGTAAGGTATACCGAATATGATAATGTAACTCAAGGTTAAAGATCTTAGCTATACATTATTCTTTAATTTTAATTTATAATAATGTAAGGTATACTAAATATGATAATGTAACTCAAGGTTAAAGATATTAGCTATATATTATTCTTCAATTTATAAAATTTATAATAATGTAAGGTATACTAAGTATGATAATGTAACTCAAGGTTAAAGATTTTAGCTATACATTATTCTTCTATTTATAACAAGGTTGCGTGGTAACAGAGTCCCTGTCAAGGAGGTTAGAAAGCAAATTTTGAAAAATGGGGTCGAAGTGTAAATGAAACGAAGTGTTTGGTGCAAAATGTATATGAGGGAAATGTTGTGTGCAAGGTGCATATTTTGGAAGATGGGACAAAAGTAAATGACGGTTGACAGGCCAAGCACCATCTAATTTTGGAACGTATATAACAAACATTTTTTTTTTTTGAAAGTATATAAGAAAGTAAAAAATTTGTTAACAGTGCAAGATTAAATTTGGAAATTTAAATGCATTTTCAATGTGGACTGGTGAAACATAAAAATATATGATGACATTAAAAATATATGATGACATAAAATTAATAGGAGATAAGAAATATAAAAATTTTAATGTATTTGTGAACATTTGCCATACGGACTGCTGAAGGATAAGAATAAAAGTCTAACATATTAATAAATAAATGCATTTGTTATATAGAGTGCTGAAAGATAAGAGTAGAGTCTTTAGGATATAAAAATTTAGATGCATTTTTATTTGAAATCTGTCAGAAAATAGAAGTTTGTTACATACCACTGCAAATTTTGAAATATACAAAAAAAACAAAGTGTGTTACATATGAGCCAGAATTTCAATGCGTTTGTCATGTAGACTAGGATTGGGGCTCCCGCGAACCATTAGAGAAATATTTACAAGAAACAGAATTGTGGAAAGAAGATAGAGTGCAACAACTGCAAAAGAAAA
The DNA here is from genome assembly GCA_009831015.1 of Picea engelmannii. Taxonomy (NCBI): domain Eukaryota; kingdom Viridiplantae; phylum Streptophyta; class Pinopsida; order Pinales; family Pinaceae; genus Picea; species Picea engelmannii. The sequence continues at coordinate 76,369 of ML791405.1, forward strand.
TAAATGGAAAGGTATAAATGTTTGCCTATACATGTTTATTTAAGAATTCAGAATAACTGGGTTGAGAAACAAAGAAAGATGGGATGAATAAACTTACAGTGAGGGTACATATGAGTGCTTTGGCTATTTTCTTGCGGCTTCCCTTTCATTGATGTCGGCGACGACTGCGGTTTCAAGGATGTTCTCAATTGCTGCTGGAATGCTGGCAACTGCCTATTGTCTTTCGTTGGTGGCTTGTTTCAATTGCCTTTTGACCCATTCTTCAATGTACGCTCTCATTGGGGTGGCGTTGATCTCATTCTGGATCTTGATGTTGAAAAGATAATTTTCTAATTTCTGGAAGTCGATAGAGAAATTAGAGAGAGCTTGATGAATTTCCTCATTCTGTACTGCATATTTGACTAGCCAGTCATGGACGTGAGTTTGATCAAATTGAAGGATGCTGTAAAACTTTTCCAGAGAGAAGGTCTTCAACATAACAACTTGTTTATTGAACTCTTCTATGGTTAAGGGAAAGGAGTTTGCGATTAAGAGGGGGTCTTGGAAGTCGTTTGTTTTCCTGGATAAGTCTATATTTGACAGCTTTGTGAATAATTTATCTTTCTTTGATATGACTTGTTCACATGACTGAACAATGAGACGCAGGTTGTTTACTTTTTCTTTCCAACATGCATTCAATTGGCCGATCCGGTTTTTGGATGGAATATCTTCTTCTCTTCTTTTTGTTTCTGTCATATTGTTGACAATCTTGCCAAAAGGGATGACCGTTTTTAAGAAGAAATTTTCTTCATATTTTAATTCGGCTTGCAAAATCTCGAGCAAGCTATGTGCCCTGGTTCCAAGGGAAGCGATGGTTTGTGATATTTTCCAGGCATCGGTAACCAATTCCATTCTTTTTGTGATATTGTTTTCCACATATCCTTTACAGGATGCGAGCAGGGTGGAGGGTGCCTTTACATTGGGTGTAGGGGTGCCAGGCATGGTTGTTGCCAAAGGATCGACAAGCAATGGAATAGGAAAGAAAGCGTCTTCCAATTCCTTGACTTGGTCCTTCAGTCTAGCATTGCGGGTCTCCATGCGTTCAATGGAGTCATGAAGTGCTTCTCTGGTGGCAGTGTGAAGTTGACATATTTGGGACGGCCGCATGTTGGCAACATCAACCTTTGAACAAGATTTTCCTTTGATGTTTTTAGCATTTTTTTTCTGAAATATCAATATTTTGTTCCGGCTATCAAAAACAACACTCTGGAACACGAAGGATTCATCTTTGTCAAAATTTTGGGCAACGGATATGTCCATTGGATGGCTATGGTGGATGGCGTCCTCGGGCTGATCAAAGTAGGGGAACATGGCATCCAGATCAGTGTCAATTTCCATGTTCTCACTCTAAATTACCGGGTCTTCTGCCTGCCCCACATTTGTTTTTCTCTTCTTCTCCACTGGAAGCTTATGAGAACTATCAATTTTAGAGTGAGGAGGATCGTTATATCCTCCTCCGTTTGAAGAATTATGGGTTTCTTTGTTGCTGTGATGGGCCGTTCGAGCGATGCTCCGGGATGTCGTACTTTTTGGAGTGGTATTTTTGGATTGAACACTCTTGTCACTGGGGTATTTCCCCTGTTGTGTGTACAATTTGGTGCAACTTTGCACTGTCTCTACGTTGCCGAAATCAGAGGCAGGCCCATGACTGTCTCTGTTTTTGGGCAGGTGTTTATTTACAAAACAATCGCCGAGGCCAAGTGAATGTAAATGTTGTCTAAAAATATCATAGGGGTTGAATCCTTTTATGTGTTAAGCATATCTGAGGTTGGAGATACTAAAATGTGTTGTGAAATCATCAAATTTGTTGACGTTTTTCAACAAGAACTCCCCTATTTTCCAAGGCATAAGAATGAACTATTTTTTTCTTATTCCTTTGGAACAGATGGAACCAGTAGCTGTATTAACGTGCTACTTCTGCAATAAAAATTATGTTCGTAATGTGACATGGAAGGAGAGTAGGTTGTTCCGTGGAGCCAAAAATTCTTATGACAGTGTAATTATCCAAATGTTGGTCTATTCCCTTTTTGTCCAAAAAATTAGTTTCATGTTCAGATAAGCGGGGAGCATTTTCTCCTAACAAGAAAAGTTTGAAAACAGACAGGAAGCCATTAAAAACCTCATAAAAATAGTGGGAATCCTTATGCTTCCACAAGTCCTGGTACTAGAACGTTACTGGGTGGAAATCACAGTTGACATTCTTGGACAAAGACAGTTGCGGAAATCGACAGGAATGTGCTATTGCAAAAACTAAATAGGATGACATATAAAATTTCTTTCCCCTTTTGTAGCTTGACAATTGGGAAGAGATTTCATAAGAAATTATCCTTCCCCAATAAAAAATGGTTTTTTTGTTGACTTTGAAATACAAAATGTAAAGAGGCATGCAGGAAACAGTAGTTGTGGATTCCTATCCCATTATTCTTGTAAACAACCAGACAATTTCGCAAAAAGGATTTTTAAATGAACTAACCTGCATGCTTGTAATATCTTCATGAACTAGATCTGGGTTTTCCAAAAAAAGGGGCAAGAGGTCCAATCCGTTATTATTCTTTTCTAGGAATTTTTTGCAATCTTCTCCTTTGAACGTCAATGTTGGCTCAGGCAATTTCAACATCTGCTGGAAGAGCTGAGGTGACAAAGAAACATAAGAGTGGTCGTGCAGTGGAATAATTATTTTCTCTGCAATAAATTTATCAGCGCACCAAGAGACCAGGTCCTTATGGTCAAAAACCTCAGGGACACAACCTACATGAGAAATTTCAGAGGTCCAAATTACTTGGTTCTCTGCGGCAGAGGTTGAGTAATGAGAAAATGCCCTCGACTAGTGGAAGTTCTAGTCGTGACGGCCGAAGATGTTCACTGTATCTCCATAGAACTGGTGCAGAACTGATGCCATAGGTTTATTAGAAGGTTGATTTGCTATAGATGATGGTTTAAATGAACAGTCACAATGAATAATGTAACTTTTTTCTAAATCTTGGTTAAATGCTTATGAATGGGAAAGCTCCTCGAGCCTTTCGCTGATTAATGACAATCGGTATTGGTGGTGTATGATGAACTATTAGAAGTAAGTTTTATTTATTGCATATTTAGAAATGCGGAGGTGGCAGGTACGGTGAAGAGAAATTAAGGAATGGAGGTTTCTTGAACGTGTGAAGGCCACGCGATGTGAAAGGGATTTCATGATTTTGAAATGAACACTCAAAAGGGACAATATAATCTCCCCGCAAATTTTGGTTTAATGCACATGAATACAAGATTTCCTCGGCCCTTTCGCCAATCAATGACGATATATACAGTTTCTGCATGAGGGTCTGTTAGAATTAAATGCCAGTAATTCCATATTTAGAAACAAGATATGTCTATATATATAAAAAAACTTTATATTTTCTTTTATTGTAGAGAAGTGCGAAGGTGACGGAGACGATGAAGAGCGAGGAAAGAATGGAAAGTTCTGAAAAGAGGTTGGACGTGATTCAAAAAAGGGTTACAAGGATAGTCATGAAGAGATCATGAAGGGGGAGTTCAGCGACCAATTTGTATATTTGCGGAATTTCGGAAAATTGGCTAAGTATGGAATATGGAAATTGCTAATTGCATGCATAGCAATAAGATCTTATATATAATTTCCAATTGCTAATTCCAAAAGGACACCGGCACAGGAAACAACGACTGCGAACTGAATATTTCTTCAACCCGAAAAAGGGACGATTCCCTAAAGAAATTTGAATAAATGGCGAAGTATGGAAAGCAGACATATGGGCTTCAAAACGGGTTGGCAATAGTTCCAGTAAATATGCGAGGAAGCGGTGGTTAAATTTTATTTCTCGAAAGTTTTCAGTGAAAAAAATGTGCATCACGGAAAAGGGCATGATAGGTGGACCGTAATACGGAAAAGGGTGAAATTTCATGTTTCAGAATTTTTGAGTCAAAATGTGTAAAATGGAAGAGATCATGAAAAGGGCATGATAGGTCGACCGTAATACGGAAAAAGGCATGATCTAAGAATGGTTGCAAATTTGTATATCTGTCAATTTGTATATAGCAGAGCTACGAATGTTGTTTGGAGGTCCTGGAAAAGTAGAGGTGCAATGTTGATGCAACCAGCGGGGTCCTCCTTTCAATTTCTATATGGCGGAACTCTGGGTGGCAGTTGTGGGACAGGGAACAATAGAGGTTCAATTTAAAGAAAGGGGAAGCGGTGGTTGGAAATGTGTGAATTGGGAAAATAGAAAGGCAGAAGACATTTTTCGTAAGTGCGAATTGGTTTCAAAGAAGCCCCATTGTTGCAAAATCATGATCTACTAGTTATCAGGAAATGCGTTGTTCAAGATTACATTTTATTGCAACGTGCGCATGCAGTTATGTTCTTGATACATTATTCCACGACTGTAACATACCAATTGAAGTAGTAAACTTTGTTTTGTACTAGTTAGCATTAAAACTTAATAATTGCATCTCTAGAAACAAGAAGAATGATTTTGCTGGAACATTTTACATTGGTATTAGTAAACAAAAGATCGAAGAAATACGAGAGCACCGAAGTATGCCAATTAGAACATGCATGAAATATGGAAAAGTGGCAGAGACGAAGAGTCCAAGGCCAAAATTTCGTAATAACAAATCCATTTAAAAAATTAAGAAAAGTACTGAGTACTATACATCTATGCTTAGAAATTTGATCTAGTTCTTTGGTTGAAAACATTGAAGGTATCTGCGACAAACACAGGCACAGGTTCCGTAGTATGCAAGATCCATGGATTTTCTCCTCAATTAATCATCCTCTGTTGAAATTGATATTTTTCAGAAGCTTTGCCTAAGGAAGAAGACGAAAATGGTTGTAGGGCAAGTGGAATAGCCCTTAGTTGAAATCATCTCTTCATATTCGAAAAAAATTCAGTAGTACAACTTGCACGTGCAATTACAGAGGCCCAAATTAGTCCATTCTGGGCAGAAGGAGATGACTCGTAGGAAAATGCATTGCAACAATGAAAGTTTTGCACTTGATACCTGAAAATGTTAAACAATATTTTTTTGTCTTGAAATATATCTCTGGAAGCATCAACATATGATTTCTTTACAGTCAAACTCTTCCGCCCAGAACAAACTAATTTGGAACTCTAGAATTTGTACTTTGGCGGTGCAAAGTGGTTGTTGTGTTCACTGTCTGTTTTTTTTTTCTTTTTCTGAAACTCCTTTTTGTGTTGTCATGATTGCGATCACCGAGCTGGGAAGGCCCGTTCGTTATGGTTCATTTCAATTTGGGCCTAGGAGTGGGAATATTTTTTGCATTGCCACCATCCATTGCCGTATCATCGTCCATAAGATCATCTTCTTCTGGCTTGGAATTCATGGCATAAAGTTCTGCGACAGGCATGACTGCAAGTGGGTAGGTTCTTTGAGCAACCAAGGTTGGCATCGAATTTTTTGGCTTGAAATATATCTCTCGGTGTACCAAGGGACCGTCTCATTTTTTTCTCGTGGCCAGAGAGAGATGAATAGTAAGAATATGCCCTGGAATAGTGGAACATGTGGCCATTATGCCCCAATGTGTTGACTCTGTGTGTGGAGAGAACTGCCACCACAAGTTATTAAGAATTTCCGTTTTCTTGAGACGATGTTTCAAATGAAAATCGGGGAGAGATAATATAAGCCTCCGCAAAGTCTAATCAATGACAATTTTTAGGGTTCGTGCGGAATGAGTTGTGACCATCACAACTCACTAATTGCACAATTACAAAAAAGTGCAAAGGTGGCAGTGACGGTGAAAAGACATTAAGAATCATAAATTTCTTAAAAGCACCAACCCGTCGACGGACAAAAAAAAGAAGATTGCATCGCCTTTGAAATGAATACTTGGAAAGGATAACATGCTTGTGCACAAATCTTAGTTTAATTCATACTAATAACAAATCTTCTCTGAAATTCCAGACATTAATGATAACTATAATGGTTGTTGCAGGATGGCTACTAGCATTAAAGCTTAATTACTGCATATGGAAAGCGGTCAGGCGGGTTACAAAATAAAAACAGAAGAAGATATACCTAGGAGACATGAAGTCCCGATGGTTCTCTGCCTAGCGGGCTGGAAATTGAGCCTCTATTGTTCTGTGTCCTACAAATAGCACCTACACTTCTGCGAGATACAAAATGATAGGTGGAGGTGTGGGTTGGTTGGTTAAACATGTACTTTTATAAAGTATGGACATCAGATTGTATAGAACATATCCGAATTTGTGATTCCATACTTGGGCACTTTTTGTTTTGTGCGTTCACGGTCTGGCAGGCTGAACATTGAGTATCTTTTGTTCCGTGCCCTACAAATACCACCTACAGTTCCGCGATATACAAATTGACAACGGGATTTGCGGAGATGAGTTTCTATATAAAGTATAGACATGATATTTTATACAACATATGTGGATCGCTTATTCCATACTTCGACACTTTTTTGATCGCAGGTTCGCGGCCTAGCGGGCCGATAAAATATTGAAGATTATTCTGTGTCCTACAAATAGCATGCAGATTTCCGCGATATACAAATTACAACACGACCTACGGGTTGCTTGGCTGAACATTGCATTTGTACTATTCTAGAACATATGCGGATTCTTCGTTCCTTGTACTACAAATAACAACCACATTTTCGCGATATACAAATTGACAGGAGGACCTACGGGTTTCTTGGTTGAACATTGTATTCGTATTGTTCTAGAACATATGTGGATTCCTCATTCCATACTTGGGCACTTTTTGGATCGCAAGTTCGCGGCTTGGCGGGCTGAAAATTAATTATCTATTGTTCTGTGTCCTACAAATAGCACCTACACTTCCGCAATATACAAATTTACAAGCGCGCTTCTGGACATAGTCTCTATATAAAGTATGGAATGAGATTTTATACAACATATGTAGATTCCTCATTCCATACTTACGCAGTTTTTGGATCTTGGATTCGCGGCTTGGCAGGCCAAAAATAGAGTCTCTATTGTTCTGTCTCCTACAAATAGCACCCAGATTTCTGCGATATACAAATTGACAGCGGGAGTTGCGGAGATGAGACTCTATATAAAGTATCGATATGAGATTTTATAGAGCATATGCGGATCCCTGTTTCCATATTTAGGAAGTTTTTTGATCGCGGGTTTGCAGTATGGCGGGTCGAAAAAAGAGTCTCTATTGTTCCCTGTCCTTCAAATAGCACTGAGATTTCCGCGACATACAAATTGACACGAGTCGCCACGGGCTGCTTAGCTGAACATTGCATTTGTTTTTTTCTAGAACATATGTGCATCCCTCATTCCATACTTGGGCACTTTTTTGGATCGCGGGTTCGCGGGCGGGTGGGATGAAAATTAAGTATCTACTATTCCATATCCTACAAATAGCACTCAAACTTCCACGATATACAAACTGATAGACGGACATGTGGACATAATCTGTATATAAAATATGGAACGAGATTTTACACAGCATATGCGGATCACTAATTGCATACTTAGGCAGTTTTTGGAGCATGGGTTGGCGACCTGGCACACCAAAAACAGTCTATTGTTTCGTCGCCTACAAATAACATCCAGACTTCAGCGATATACAAATTGACAGGTGGACTCGGGCTGCTTCGCTGAACATTGGAGTTTTATTGTCCCATTGTGATCCCGTATCAATTTCATAGTTAGTGAGTTTTTTTTATCGGGGGGCTCTGGAGCTGTCCGCGACATATAAATTGACACGAGTCGCTACAGACTGCTTGGTTAAACATTGTATTTGTATTGTTCTAGAAGATATGTAGATCCCTCATTCCATACTTAGGAAATTTTTGGATCGTGGGTTCGCAACCTGGCGGGCTGAAAATTAAGTATCTACTGTTATGTATCCTACAAATAGCACCCACACTTCTGCGATATACAGATTGAAACGCGGACCTACGGACAAAGTCTGTATATAAAGTATGAAATGAGATTTTATACAACATATGCGAATCACTAATTTCATACTAATTGACAGGTGGACTCGGGTTGCTTCACTGAACATTGGACTTTTATTGTGCCGTTGCGATCCCGTATCAATTTCATAGTTAGCGATTTTTTTATTATCGGGGGCTCTGGGGCTAGCAGGCTGGAAATTGGGCCTCTATTGTTCTGTGTTGTACAAATACATTGTTCTACAACATATGCGGACCTATGGGTTTCTTGGCTGGACTTTTCATTTGTATTGTTGTAGAACATATGCAGAGTCCTCATTCCATACTTGGGCACTTTTTGGATTGCGGGTTGGCGGCATGGCGGGCTGAAAATTAAGTATCTATTGTTCCGTGTTCTACAAATAGAACCTACACTTCCGTGATATACAAATTTACATGCCGGCTTGTGGACATAGCCTCTATATAAAGTATGGAATGATATTTTATACAACATATGCGGATTCTTCATTCCATACTTAGGCAGTTTTTGGATCGTGGTTTCGCGGCCTGGCCGATCGAAAATAGTGTCTATTGTTCTGTCTCCTACAAATAGCACCCAGATTTCTGTGACATACAAATTGACAGGAGGAGCTGCGGGCTGCTTGGATTTACAGTGCATTTGTATTGCTCTAGAACATATGCGGATCCCTCGTTCCATAGATGGGCACTTTTTGGATCGCGGGTTCATGGCCAAGCAGGCTGAAAATTAAGTATGCGGAACCCTCATACTCACAAGTGGACTTGGGTTGCTTCGTTGAACATTGTACTTTTACTGCCCCGTAGCGATTTCGTATCAATTTCATAATTATCAATTTTTTTCTATCGGGGGCTCTGGGTTTGGCAGGTTGGAAATTGGGCCTCTATTGTTCCCCGTTGTACAAACACATTGTTCTAGAACATATGCGGATCCCTCATTCCATACATGAGCACTTTTTGGATCGCGAATTCTGGACCCGACAGGCTTAAAATTAAGTATCTATTGTTTTGTGTTATACAAATAACATCTTCACTTCCGCGACATACAAATTGACAAGCGGACTTGTGGACATAGTCTCTATATTAACTATGGAATGAGATTTTATACAACATATGCGGATTCCTCATTCCATACTTGGGCAATTTTTTGATCACGGGTTGGCGGCCTGGCGGGTTGAAAATAGAGTCTCTATTGTTCCCTCTGTTACATATACCACCCAGGCTTCTGCGATATACAAATTGCCAGGAGGACTCAGGCTGGTTTCCTAAACATTGCACTTTTAGGCAGTTTTTGGATGGTGGATTCGCGGCTGGGCGGGCCAAAAATAGAGTCTCCATTGTTCCCTCTGCTAGAAATAACATCCAAACTTCCGCCATATACAAATTGACAAGAGGACTCGGGCTGGTTCGCTGAACATTGCACTTTTATTGTCCCGTAACAATTCCATATGTATTTCATATTTAACGATTTTTTTTGATCGGGGGCTGTGAGGCTGGTGGGCTGAAAAATGGGCCTCTTTTGTTCGGGCTCGCGGGCTGAAAATTGGGACTTTATTGTTCCGCGCTGTACAAAAGCTACCCACAACTCCGCGATATACAAATTGACAAAGGAACTTGTGGACTGCCTGGGGAAACATTGCAGTTTCATTGTTCCTTGTCATCCGAATAGCGTTCGGAGATCCGCCATATACAGATTGAGAAATGGACTTGAGAGCTGGCGCATCCAATTATTAAAGGATGTTAAATCGCTTATTCTTAAAAGAATCAAGGAAATAAAATATATATATTTTTAAATACTATAACCGCAAGCATAATAAGGACCAATTTGAATTTTAAGGGCCTGTTGTTCATATGATATTACAATTGCATTCCGCACACTAAATATTTGTTGATTTCAAATTATTCCAGGATATTAATCTGACTAACTTCATCGAATAAGAAAAAATACGAAAACAACGACCAATTTGTATTTTAAGAGCCTCTTGTTTGTATGTGAGGACAGTCGCAGTTCGGACACAATATATTCGTTGATTTCAAATTATTTGAGAACAATAGTTTGACCAAGTTCATCGATGAAGGAAATATGCTAAAGCAAGTGACAGTATAGTTACATCACAACGCCATAAAAATTACCAGGCAGATCTGCGTCCCAGCTGGCTAAAAAAAACAATTATACTGTTCGATGTCCTCCAAGGAACAATTGGAGTTCCAGGGTATACAAATTGACAAACAAAGAAGATAACCAAGAACCAACCATACTTTAAACAATCCACAAGCAAGTTCCCAAAAGGTTCCATAGAGCAGAACCCATCGACCTTTGCACCAAAGAATTTGATATAGAAAGAAAAGACGTCACCGCATTTGTTTTCTATTGAAACGAACTTTCATCTAGATGTTGAACAAATATTACAGAGAGACATGAGGTATTTTCGTTTCCTCTCAAAATTTCATATAATTTTATTTTTTCCCCTTTTCAGCCGATATGCAAAATTGCATTGTCCTCATTTAAGGTGAATTTGCTTTGTATCCGAAGCTGCCGCAACATGTAGACACTGCTTGCCTTTTTTTGTAGATATGTTTCATACGAAAACTATGCCAACTCAGGAAGCACAATGGCTTCCTGATCGTACAGTGCATGGTTGTGTTTCCCACGGTTTGAATAACACCATTGAGGCAATGTCCATAAATATATGGACATTTTTCACCGCATCACAGACAATCAATCGTATCATCAGTTATCAAAGCGGAGGCAGAGGCAACGGAATGGAATTTTTCACAAACATGCTCAAAGGGGGTCGAGTACACATTGGTTGCAACTAAAAGACCTTCAACCTGGGAATGCGAGCAAAGGAATTAATACATTGGACAATATAATACACAACTGCATCCCACCCTTCCCTTTAAAACAAAAAAAATTAATTTAACAGCTGCAGAAATTTGTTGAAAGCTATTTCTATAAGCAAAGTGAGGATGATTTTGTAAATGTATACACACAACAATTGTAGAGCTGGCTAGCTTCTCCAGATCCTTTACTGTATCTATTCGCAACTCTGTTACAAACGTTGACTGGGTTGTCCGAAAGATCGTTTCTCTAGCATCCTTCTTTTTTGTTATATTTTTGAGCAACATAAGTGGAATCTGCCCTCTATGAAATTGTTGTTCTATTGGCGAAAACAAATCTGAATACGTATCAAACAATTGTAGCTACAACATGGAACGGTGCAATATTTGTGTAACTTATTTGACATACATGCAGAAGTGAAAGTAAACAACAAAATTGAATACGAAAAGTGGTACCATTGCCTTCTTGCTGTCCGACTCTCCATCCTTTATATGGAGAATGTGTTGTGACCCAAATTTCCTGGCCAGTGTGACAACAACCCCAATCGTTCCCATTGGGTAAATATCAGTTCTCTGTGCAAGTTGCCTAATAGTCGATTCCGGGAGGAAGCGATATTCTGAACAAATAGGAGGAATTTTTTCCACAATGCTTGTTTTGTTGACCGAAATAATTCGATCGCAATCACCATGGTCATATATTGTTTTTGACAATATATTAAAATTTTTAATGGATATCCCATTACGCGGCAATATATTTTTTGCATATTTCTGGACAAGTTGTGGAGGAACAATCAGTGTGACTGTCATCATGGCGTCCTTGTCTGTCATATCAACACGCATAATGGGTCTACTTTTTTTTGCCTTGTCCAAGTAGGTGGTATAGACAACCATTATGTCCTCAACGAACACCTGTCTAATTTGGCGGCTGTTCAAGGCCTCTATTGACAGTACTTTGGATGTCATAACTCTAGACCTAAAGACATTTTTTGAATAGGAAAACTAAAGTGAATGGTAGTGTGCTACAAGTACACGCATACTTTTGATGAACTATGGAGCCAGAGTTTTGCAACGACACCTCTTAGTCTGCAGAACATGCAACAGGTTCGACGTCTCGCTCGTACTTGTTGATACTTATTGCGATCTACAAACCATGTACTGCATATGACATCAACATATTTTCCATGCCATAGATGAATATATAGCTCGGGAAATTTGTCTAGAAAACATAGTAAGAGAAGAGTGCATGCATATTTACCTTTGGCCTTGTCAGTCCGCCGATGTCTGGGATGATAGACTGCTCATGGCCATCTCACTAGTCCAACTTTTTCTAATGCAAGCATTTGCAGATGGACATCAGGACTAAGCAAATATATGCATTCTATTTTATATGCCAACACCCGGTTTGTATCTTTAATTTGTCGGCACACTTGGTATAACTTTTAGAAGATTGTACCACAGAACCCTCTGCTGCTGCATAGAAGAATTCATCTCCCTGTCCAAGCAACCTGTTTTTTCCAAGGCAGCAACGCGGAATATGCAATCGACATGAAGGCAAGTTAGTTTGAAAACATACATGTAAAACAAAAAGAAACATGTCTATTTACCCGCCAAAGAGTCCTTCATCCTGTCCAACCATTTTGTTTGTTTAAATACAACAATGCAACGCAAACACAACGGGCATACACTAGCTTAGTATGCAGGAATAAACGTATGCAACCAAGAAAACTTACCATGTAGGAAGGCACACAACTAGCTTAACACATATCCAAACCATAAATGAAATACAAAACAATGCAATATGAAACAACAACACGAGCATGCACCTTTCTATATCCTCTTCAGTCGATGCAGTCGAGACTCTCTCCTTTTCTCTAGCTACTATGTTTGTTTCAATTTGGGAACCCACAAAATTTAATGAACATCAATGGAAGATGGTATTCAATGGAGAACAAGAAATATGTACATAGAGCAAAACTGACTCAACGAAAAGTCTATAAAGGTAGAAACATGAACCTTTGCGCTTTTCTATCCATGGTTGTAAACGTGTACAATTTTTTTCCTTGGCCAAAATATATTACAAGGCACAAAATATCACGCAACTGCATGGCGACAGCTAAACACTTTCTTCTTTTCGGAATTTATCCACATATGCCCTCTAGCCATGTTCTTTATCCTCTACATAGACTGTTGTGCACACGATACAAGTTCTCAGTTTTCTGTGGCTAATTACCCACACATGTTTCCAGGCATGAAAATATAATCTTGCAGAATCTTTGTTGCACATATCATATGTCAAGAACAACACAAATTTCATCCTGCGCACACCAATCTATGTAGAGGAGAAAGGACATGTCATGTCATATCCACACATCTGACCATACATGGTTTATAAATGTACCCTGCATACATATGCTTTATTCCAACAAAAAAACAACGGGTATTGTAACTTCACATGTAATCCTCGAACAATTTTGCATGCAACTATTTTCTTTCATGGCAGGATTGCAGCACCAGGAAAATCTCACAAAATAACAGATATCGACTCTGACAGACATGGAAAATAAAACAACTGCATATCCACTGATGGGTGCGGGGGCTGAACACCGTAAAGCACCCCAAACAAAACAATATCAATCCCCCCCAAAAAAGAAAAAAAAAATCTCCAACCACCGCCACTGCACCCCAACCCTACAAGGCCGAATCAAAGAAAAGAAACCAGCGAGAAATCACGAAGAGGCTGAACTGCACTCCCAGCGCCCCAAAGCGTAAACTCCAGCCAAACAAACAGAACCAACAACCCGGGAACCAACGAATCAGCAAGAACCACCAAGGTAGTGAAAAAAATATGTATCTCCAACGATTACGAAACTGCAACCCAAACAGAAAAGGAACCAGAAACACACAAGGAACATGCGACTACAAATAAACAAACATTGTTACTTGCAAACTGCAAACTAAACAACAAACAAGGAATACAAAATGAAACCACTGCATCGAAACTTACTCTGAAATGATGAAATGTAGAAGCACAACTCGAATCACCAACGAAACAATAACAAGCAACAACCGAGAAACCAACGAACAAGAACCACTCACCGAACCAGTAAACAATGTATGTAGCCTCAATCATTACGAGGATGAAGCATACAATGGAAACAACCGACAAACCAACGAAGAAGAAGCAATCACTGAACCAGTAAACAATGTATGTAGCTTCAATGGCAGAACAAGGACGAAACATACAATGGCTATTGAACTGATGGTAGACAATCAAGTGCAAATTCACTGTAACTGTATAGAAAATTTCGAGGAAAAATGTACTCCAAGAACCGTATTTACATAAACATTTAATACTCTCAGGATGTCTAAGCACCTCGCGGAATGCAAACATTTAAGCTATCAGGGGTGTTGCAGAACGTCGCGTCATGTGAACATTTACGCAGTCAGTCCTATTGACGCATCTCAGAATAAGTGTCAATACATTTCAAGAAATATACATCCGCCAAAGACGCTATAAACTTTGGAATTCTCAATCACTACAAAGCTTGGATATCAAAACTTTTCAATATGCTTATTACATATCAAAACTTGCGGATATATTCAGGTAGCAGAAAATGCTAATAAAAACATTCGAACTATTGCTAGCATTAATCAACCTTGAAGCAAGATACAGGAAAAATATATGATTAAAACATATTGACTACGAGAAAAACTTTGGATATGTTGCCATATAGTACATTGGGAATAGTGAAGCCGACAATAAGATCTCCAATCTCTTATCCAATCAGATCAATACATATATGTTACTTTTTATTATATAAAAATATATGCTTTTATTTCCATAGCTCCAACAATAGATATTGTGCAAATATTTCGGGTCAAAGGACAAAGTAATATGCAATCAACAATTTATCGATTGCTATAATCCCTCTATGCCTACGGCAGGGACTAATAATGTAAGAATAATGTAAGGTATACCAAATATGATAATGTAACTCAAGGTTATACACTATTCTTCTTAGTTATACACTATTTTTCAATTTATAAGAAAACTAGTTGAATTGTGTAATTTGGTTACACTAAAATAAAGATATAAAAAAGTTAGAAGAGAATGATCAAAGAATTTATATACATTATTCTTCAATGGGCAAGGAAATGATTTATGGTCATACATTATTCTTCAATTTCTGAGGAAATTAGTTGAATTCTGTAACTTGGTTACACTAAAACAAAAACAAGGGTACTAAGAAAGTTTTAAGGGAATGTCAATCAATTAGAAAAAATGATGTTTCAATAGTTAAAGTGTATAATTAATATATTAAATAAAGTGCATAAGTTATTTAAATAATAGTAAACGTGTATAATTAATATATTAAATAAAGTGCATAAGTTATTTAAATAATAGTAAAAGTGTATAATTAATATATTAAATAAAGTGCATA
>ML791405.1:98441-122351 GCA_009831015.1 Picea engelmannii
CCATCACATCCACTTTGATTGTAACACTAAATTAGTCTTCATATTCATTTAAAATCCACACCTAGTCCTCCCTAGGCATAGATCCTTATTAGGCATATATAATACATAGAAAGAAGATCTCGGTCATAATATCATATAATTTCTTTCATCTCTTGCACCACATGTATACATCATCAGAACATGTTTTCAATAAAGCATAACGACATCATGGAATTTGTCCCGTTTAATCCAATGCATATGGGTTATAAGTGATGGTTAAGATTAGAAAGTTCATGTTTGAATAACATTGTATTATCATAGTGAGACACTATATGATGTCATCTGTAAGTACCATACTTACGACCAAAAAAAAGTACTCCATTGTGCAAGCCTACTGCCAATGGAGGCATTACATTCTCGGGAAGGAGACAGTCATCCACACTTATCATAATCTGTTGCAGTTCATGCAAACACAAGGAAAATTGCAGAATGACCTCCATCATAAGTGGTCCATATATTTGTAGAAGTTCCACCTCAACATCAAGTATAAAAGAAGAAGTACCAACCGATTCGTTGATTGCCTCAATCGACCTCTAGTTGCGATACTCACCACAATGCTTGATTCTTATGGCCATGAGACCTTTGAATGGCCCCACCTCTATGAAACAGATCCTGACTTCACAAACACCTACTAGATGCTGGGTGCAAACACAATTGTCACTAATTTCCATCTTCAAGACGAGATGTTGTGCCATTTGGAACATCTATGCGTTCCATCAAGAAAGAGAGTGAATTTTATTTGGGAATACCTCTACAATTGGGTGGCATGACACTTCAGTGTGGAAAAGAAACTGACAGTGTTGCAGCGACATTTCTACTGGTTGAAACTTTGACAGGATGTCAGCAAGTATATCCAATCCTGCACTGCCTATGCTATTGCCAAATCGACCATTAAGAAACAAGTCATGTACACTACTCTTCCTACTCCTGACAGGCCCTCGGAATCCATCTCAATGGACTACATGTTGGGCCTTCCTTCCACCAAGAGGGGAATTGACTGTGTGTTTGTGGTTGTTGATTGATTTTCTAAGATGGTGATTTTGGTCACCTCCAAGAAGAGCATCACAATGGAGGCCACTGCCGAGATATTCTTTGAACGACTGTGGGTACACTTTGGGATCCCACAAACCATTATCTCATATCGGGACAGTCGGTTCCTCAACACATTCTAGTCGAGCCTCTGGTCATTGCTGGACACCAAGCTAACCAAGTCCACTTCCTTCCACCTCTAGACAGATGGCCAAACCAAGTTAATCAATAGGATGATCGTGCACATCCTGCACATGTACAATTCCAAGCACCCCCGCACTTGGGATGAGATTCTTCCCTATGTTCAACACAGCTACAATAGATCCATACATAGCTCAACCGACCATAGCCCATTTTAGGTGGGGTTGGGATTTCAGCCATTGGGTCCCATGGATGTTGCACTACCCATGGCGGCCACCCGGGAAGACTCGTTGCATGCTCCAACTGGAGCTAACAAATCTACCCGGTTCATTAAGTGGATACAACACATCCTCCAATAGGTTCAGGATATTTTACAGAAGTCTAATGCTAAGTATAAACAACACCATCATCAACACCGGGTGCCACACCAGTTTCAGGTGAGAGACAAAGTTTGGTTGCACTTGTAGAAAGAACGCCTTACAGGTCCTCATCAGAAGCTTTGTCCACTCCATTATGGACCCTAAACCATCACTAAGGTTGTGGGTGACAACACTTTTGAGCTCAACATTCTCCCCTTCCTTGGCTTGCACCCAATGTTCAATGTGGACCTCCTTCGTCCTTATTTTACACCATTATTGGACACCTCGGAGATAACATAACAATTGACACCAAAAAATATCAACCATGAATGAATGGAACAATTATCCACTGATTATATCATGGACACACATGTCAAGGGAACTCTTCAGTAGAGGATCCAACTTTATCGGGTTGTTAAAGCAGGGAAACTCCTGCACTAAGGCAAGTTGCTCACCCGGGGCCAAATTCAACATAAATTTCCTCATGTGATGGGGGCACTCAATGCAATGGAGACCATTGCTTCCTAAGGGGTGAGGATTTATTCAGGAGGATCTTGGTGGTCACCAACCTTTTCCAACTGGCTCAAAACAGGTTTTTGGAAACTTACTATTTTTAGTAGTTTTTCAATTCTTGAACTTTCAAGGCCATTTTGAGGGCCTAAATGATGCTTTTTCATGATCAGGAATCTCCTCGTCAATACCTTTCCATCAAACTATCGTGCACCCTAAACGGAGATCATATGCAAAAGTTACGACCCCGGGAAGTTGATGTACTAACTTACCCCAATGGGGCCCACATGACTTTTGGAGCTTCATCTTGTAGGGTTAGGTTTTTGGATGTATAGGGTTTTGGCATTCATGTTTATTGTAAAAAGGAATTCAGAGCCTCATTGTAGTCATCTTCTTGCGAATGAGCATAGACATCACATCTCTTCTCAGAGATAAGCTGCCACCATTCTCGCAAACTTGTTTTCAATCTGCATTTTACAACTTTCAACATATTTCTTATTTAATAGAAGTCAAGTTTTATTGTATATCTGTTATTTTTCACTGTGTCTCTGTGTTAATATTATAATTCTATGGTTTCATTTCGTTCTGCTCATAAATTTGGATCAACATATCACAAGTATTGGTATCAGACGGTGGAAAAACATCCTCATAGTATCAACTCGAATTGATGCTAGGCTCCCTAGGCCTTGGAGCTATCACCAGGAAGCCCAAAAACAAAGTTAAAAAGAAAAACAATGCAATAGGTGGCAAGCCTATAAAACAAATACTACAATACCCATCATGTTTTGATAGGGAACAGATAGACGATGACAAACTATAAAGGAAAACAAAAAACAATGTGTCAAATAGGTGGCAGTCATTAACTGGGTAAATACAGACGACAGAAATCCCAGACAGAACCTCCCCTTAATAAACACCTTTGGTGTAATAATGATTGCCATAAGATATATAAAAACTTGGTGATGCCATGAACAATGCCAAAATCCAAATTATGGTGCTTTAGAGTATTATGCATATTTTTTCGAAGATGGAGCAATGATCCTAGACCAATTGATCTTTGAGGATGACGGTGAAGCATTTTTTTGCCTCTAAGCAACTAATTATGACGGGACAATAAATTACATTGTTTTGGTAGAAATATTATTTAATTTCATGTACGAGATTTGTTGTAGGTTGCTATTTGTATGTTAGGACCACTTGACAACTCATCTACTTACAAGAGGAATCACAGTGCAATTAATTTCTTTCTCTCCAATAAGAGAAACAAGTTGAAATCAAAGAACTTAGGATATCTTGTTTTGTTCTTTACCAATTTATGTTCATTGAAAAACAATTTATTTAAAATTCCCCCGAGCATGGAAATCCACTTTCTGATATTGATTCTTATTCTAAATTGCTTGATCATGTCCTAAGTTATATTGGGAAAAATGATGGAACAATGATTATTGAAGAAAACCTTATAATTTAGTGATATGTAATTTTACAAACAATGTGAATAGAAAAGAAATGTAAAGAGACTTTTGTCAGCATACTAAAAAAAGTTGGTAGTCTAAGAAACAAATGGGGGATGCGGCCTAAAAATCCTCTTCCTTTTCTCAAAGGCCTAGCAACAAAAAAAGTATGGGGGTTGTTCCAAGGAAAAGGAATGTGGGTCTAGGTAATCAAAGCTAAGTACTTTTACTTGGCCACAATAGAGGATTAGATTAGGAACCATGTGAAACAAGTGTATAATGCCCCAATTATATGAAAAGTTGTGAACTCAACCTTCCAATTGATTAATAATTGGTTGATATGGCAGGTGGGTAGAGGGGATAAAGTCGAGATAAGGCTTGATCCTTGGATAGGTAGTAAAGGCCAACAAAAACTACCTTCTCGGATGACACAAGAACTTCAAAGAAAAAGTTTTTTTTCACTAAGATAGATTCTGAATTGGGAGTGGTATACAAATTGGAAACAAAAATGGCTCACCGGGGAGGAAATTGGATTGGGAGAGGATCTTGTGGATACTCATAAATCATATACATATGCCTTGAAATATAACAATGCCAAATTAAGGGAATATGGAGACCAAATGCTATGGTCTCTTCACCCTTTCAGGACTTATGCTCCCAAATTAAGATATAGAGCTCTTGCCAAGGAGGGTTTAGTGGGACAATCAGTTTGGTGGTGGAGAATCATATGGAAGTTAAGGTGCCCTTCCAAGAATAAAATATTCATGTAGCTGACATTAAACACCAAGGATCTTACTTGAGAGGTTTTACAAAAAAGAAAATATATAAAATAAAACTTTTGGCCCAAAATGGTGTAGTTTATGCCAACAAATAGAAGAAACAATCGATCACTTACTTTTGACTTGCTCCTTTTCCAAATAATTCTAGACAGAAGTTGGAAGTATGATGGAGCTAAGAAATGAACAGGAAGGAGGAAGCACAGAGGAAGCCTTTAGGTCTTGGTAGTCAAACAAGGACAAATAAGATGACAACTCTGCTACTCAATATAGCATGGGGAGTTTGGCTTACTAGAAACCTGAAGCTTTTCGAAGGATAGGAGACCCTACCCCTTAAATTTTCATTCCAATCTATAAATATCATAAATGCTTATCCTTAGTTTGAGGAAAAGAAAAAGATATCGAGCGAAAAAGAAGTCATAAATATGGATATTCCTTGGGCATACTTTGATGGTGTCTCTCAAGGGAATCCTCTAGTAATAGGCTTGGGAGGAATATTTTATCTCTCCTAAAATCAAAACATATATTTCAAAACTGGCATTAGGAAAGAAATAAGCAACTATTGTGAATTGATGGCTCTCAAACTAACCCTCCAGTTAGCTCAAGAATATGGTGTTACACAACTTCCAATTTTGGGGATTCTTTACTGGTTATCCAATGGAATAAAAAGGAAGCATCTCTCATAAATTTTACTTTACAACCAATTTTTCATGATATACAAAAAAAAATGACAACCTTCTCACGCATATCTTTGTCTCATATATACAAGGATAGTAATAAGGTAGTGGACGACCTTTCAAAAGAGGCATTGGGGTTGGAGCGTGGTACCTAAACCATTTTCGTCTTTCAAGATGGGCACACAATTGTTATCCCTCATGCACCATGGATATAATTTTTTTTTAATAGTGGACAAATTGCAATGTGTTTTTTGAAAGATGTAATTTTGTATATTTTTGTCTTTCAAATCATGGAACAACCATATTTTTTGAAGATCTAGCTCAAAGATTGGTGATTGTGCACAATTTTCAGATCTTGATATTGAAAGTTGTAATTTATGTCCTTTCAAGTCAAGGAACAACTGTCTCTTTTGTCACTGATATTTAAGGCGGGTATGCAAAGATGTTGCTCCATATTACTATAGAGCCTTTAGTTTTAAATTTTTCGAGGCACATGTCACAATTGTTTTTTATATAAATAAAGTTACAAAGTTTTTTTCTTGGAAAAAATAAAAGAATGCAAAGTTGTAATGAAAGTAAAAATGTTCAAAAGAAGTTCTTAAGACCTAAACTAATTGGATACAAAATGTTTCAAAGTCATTTGCTTCTAGACACATTGAAGTGAAGTGGAACAAAAAAGTGTGTTTGATATAGATAAATGCATGAATAAATCACATTGTCTCTCTCCACCATTTTTCCCATTATACATCTTATGAAATGATCAATCAATTTAGAACGAGAATCAATGTCAGAAAATGGAATGCCATGAGTGGAGTCCTTTTTAAACAAATCACTATTTAGTAATCATTAGCGAAGCCAATATCTCTTGTGATCATCACTGAAGCTACGTCCCAATAAAGTCATGTGATTTATAATATCATTTAACCTTAACCCCCTACATATAACCAACCTACTACCCAAGTGATAATTTAACCTCTTACCTAAAAAAGATAATTTAAACTAATTTTATATGCCTTTGCATTGAATTATCCTGGTGGGTTACTCAAGTGGTTGAAAAATGTGGTTTACAAGCAAGAGTCCACATGGTAAAGTCTCTAGGCACATATATTGTTGAGATTGTTGGGCCTCAATTGATGTCCCCACCAGGTTAAGTTTCCAAAAATGTGACTGGACGGTTTACCTCCCATACCATCCTTGAGATGAGGGGAGTACCTAGAGGGTTTCCTGAGATGTGTATTCCATCAAAAAAAGAAAAAAGAAATTGAATTGAATTACCAATTAAAAAATGTATTTAAAAAAATAATTAAAACACTAACAGTTGTCCCTGTTGTCCCTAGTGTTAATTATCCATCCTCACTTGGTATGTTACTAATTAAATGAATTGTCATTCTATGTTAAGGTGGCATGTTACAACGGAACAAGGATGTATTTTGATGGGAAATTTTCCCATCACAAGGCGACTTTCCCATCAAATACAGTTAAAATTTTTGGATGGCCGTCAACTTTCTTCCTTAAAAATGTGAAAATGATTAACGAAGTTGTTAGAACTATCAAATTTGATGAGTTTCTTCATTTTAAAATTTCTACCTTACAGAGGAAGCAAAAACTTCACACTGTGAGTGAATGCTCACTCCTTTTCTATTCCAAGATTCAAAATGATTCCTAAAATCATAATTTTCAAGATGGAGTAGCCCACTTTGACCTTGGAGTCCCATCGTCACAACTTAATCATGTATTTTGATTTTTATATGAATTTCTATATGTTAAAATGCACACGAATGGATATCAACGTGATATACATTTTATTAATATGATAAACATATAAATACATGATCTTGACCTTTGAATCTTGGACTCCCTCTAATAGTTCCTATTCACTTGAATTTTCATATTCCTTCAAATTAATAATAAAAAATATAACCTCGATGGATTATGTTTCCAACACCCCACCCCCCCCCTCCCCCACTTAATCTAAAGGGGTGTATGTGAGTCCAAGTAGAGAGATGAAATATGGAAGTAAACAACTGCCAATGGTTGGATGTGCTCTCTAAATCTGGTGGTTTTGGGATGATAAAAAACCAAAATGCTAGCTGAAGTTGATGTCTTGTACTAAATGGTGGTGGTGGTTTAAGGAAGGCCATTATTGTCTAGTAGAATTTGTAAGTCTTCTACTAAATGAAGGTTTAAGATAACCACAAACTGTTGTTTAGCATAAGTTGCACGTATTATACTAAATGGTGATTTAATATGACCACAAAATTTTGTCTAGCAAGAGTTGTAAGTCTTATACTAAATGGTGGTTTAAGTAAAACCACAAACCAAATCATGCAGATGGAATATGGCACCAACTCTAGCTCCCTTGTTCTTGCTCAGTTGATAGGACTTTGAAACTTGAATCTTGATTGTCAATCACTGATTTTATTCCCCATGTCAGGTATAGGGTGAGAAGTTGAAAATATTTCCACTGGAAGGTGTGTCAATTTCCACTGGAAGGTGTGTCAATACTCGATAATGAATTCTTGACTATTGATGACCATTTCCAAGAAGTGATCTACACATAGTGGTTATTTACTCTTGCATGTTTCTTACATTTGGAACATCCATTTGAAGGATGATTATGTTGATTAAGGTTGGTTGTCATTGATGTCAACCCTTGAAGAAATCCTCGTAGCACAAAGGTTTGGGTAATGGACCCAATATTGTTTGATGTAAATATGAATCATTATTGTTTTTTCATGGTTGATAAGAAGTAAATATGGATGAACTCCAAAGTGGTCCCCTTATGGTGAAAGCCCTCACGGGAAGACGCTTTGCGGAGTAAGAGAACCCATGATTAATTGTGGAATAATGAGATGAAGGACAATGAATTTGTTAGGGAAAATATCCTAGATGGATAGTGCTTGTCATTCCATTTCCGATGGTATATAGAACATCACATAACTCCTCATGGTTAGAGAGTTATGACCATGTGAAGTTGGAGAACCCAGGTTTGGGTAATGGACCCAAGTTTGTTTGATGGATAAAGGTATGATTTTTTCTATATTGGAAGGTAATACTATTCTATATGGATAGTACATTCCATTTCGTTTCTGGTGGTATGTGGAATTTCACATAATTCCTCATGGTTTGAGAGTTATGGCCTTACGAAGTTGGAGGACCCTCATATGTCATCTAGAAGCCCCAAAATGTCAAAGTAGTCAAAGTGGTTTAAGAGATTTTAAAAGGTAAATAATAAAGTGAAGTGATGAGTGTATTATAATTCAAAGTGAATACAAAATTATTTCAATAATAAATTTAATGGAGAAATTAGAAGTGGGTTAACCCTAAAATAAGGGAAGTGGGCCAAGTGACCTAGAAGATGTTTTTAAGGAAGCTACTTGGAGAGTATAAATAAGAGGCAAGGCTCTCTAATTTAAATTAAACTTGAGAATATTAAATATCTATAAGTGTCCGAGGTAACCAAGGATATCTAAGCCTAATTTCTGAGGGAAGGTGAAGAAAAGAAGGCTGAAATGAAATGAAGGATAAATTCTTTTGATGGTGCTTTCTAAGGTATGTTATTTACAGGTCATCTCATCATTTTCTCTATAACTGTTTTTCTATAATGATTCAGACCGTGAAATTTCTATTCCATTGCGAAAACATACCCAAGTATATGTGGTAAAAAATTCATCTTGTGGGTCGTTGTATTTTGGGAGTTACACTCCGTGGAAAATAGGGTTTGTGGCTAGTCCCGAAACTAGTCAAAAATAGGTGTTTCGGGTAAAAACGTCATAACTTCTTCATAACCAATCTAAATTCCATGACCCAAAATGTGTTGGTTAGGGTACAATATTTAGTATGCTGTGTAACAGTTTCTGATCTATTCAATTAATATTTCATGCGGGGAACGCTCTACAAGGTCGCTCTCTAGAATAAACTAGAATTCAACAAGGTATGTCATTTTTTCTATAAATCCTTTTATGAGAGGTTCCAAGTAGTGAAACCTGGAGGAATTGCATAAAACACACTGAAGAACATTGTGTATCAGTTTCATAGCTTTATACATTACAGGTTCAATGTTATGATTACTTCAAGTTATGGTTGTTGACTAATCCAAAACTAGGCATGTGAGACTAAAGAAAAGTTAAAGTTAAGGAAGGTTTACAGGAATGTGATCATATACACCAGGTATATTACAGAGCTACAAATCATATTTGGATGATGAAATCGATGAGGGGTTTTGGTTGAGGTACATGGTTGAGACAAGTAGTTGATGAGTTGGCACATACATGAGGTGTATAGTTGATGATGTTGGTACATATTGATGAGTCATAGTTGATGAGTAGTTGACACATGATTGGTACATACTTCGTACATGGTTGGATGCACTTTTTTATGGTACATGTTGATTACAGGTTGTTTGGTACAGGTTGGTGCATGGTTGATGCACTTGGTTATGGTACAGGTTGATTATAGGTTGAGGTACAAGCTGATGCATGGTTCAGATTTATTGGTATAGGTTTACAGTGGTATATCTTATAGTGATAGTGTGACAGTGGTTCCATCATTCTACTTCTACTTCAGGGTGGCAGGACGGGGCAATGACATGTGGTTGTAGCCACCTTTCGGTTATAACTGGAGAACATAGGGGGTTGTAGCCTCCTTCTGGTTGTAGTCATAGAGTTGGGGAGTTGGAGCTTCCCTCAGGTTGTAGCCTGAGAAATTAGGGGGTTGGAGCCTCCTTCCAGTTGCAGCTGGAAAACAAAAGAAATTGGTGCTTCCAATGAATGTAATTCTTCAAGACATATAAGAAAAAACATTCTGTGGTTTTCTCCCGATTTGGGTTTCCACGTAAAACACTGGTGTACTGTGTATGTGTGTGATTGTTTATTTCTTACTGCTCATTATTGGATAATAATTATACATTGATATAACATTTGAAAAAAAGGATTATAATTACGCTATTACTGATTAACCCCCCCCTCTTAGTAATCCAACAATTGGTATTAGAGCAGGTTCCTTCAGAAATCAGTTTAACCATTGAAAGGTAGATCATGGAGAGTACCAACTCGTATAAAAATGGAATACCACAGTTTGATGGACATAAATATGTTTTTTGGAGCATAAGGATGAAGACATACATACATGCACAGGGATTCCAAGTTTGACAATCAATTGTAGATGGATACACAACACCAACAGTTCCACCAACAAATGACAAAGCAGTGAAACTCGGTGAGAATAATTCCAAAGCCAAAAATTCACTTTTGAATGGTCTCAGTGATACGGTATTCACCAAAGCTGCACATTGTAAATCTGCTAAAGAGATTTGGGACAAGCTTCAAAATATTTATGAAGGAGATTCAAAATTCAAAGCAGCAAAGCTTCAAACTTACATAGGTCAGTTCGAACAACTAAAAATGAAGGAAGATGAAGATATCACAGCCTACTTCTTATGAGTCAATAAAACAGTGAATGCAATCATAGGATTCAGAGAAGAAATCGAAGAATCTGTAATTGTTCAAAAGGTACTAAGATCTCTTCCTATGAGATTCAACCCTAAGATATCAGTAGTAGAAGAAAGATCGGATCTAAACTCAATAAGCATGGATGAACTGTATGGAATCTTCACAGCATATGAGATGAGATCTGAACATGAAAATCCAGATGTAAAAGAAGCAACCTTCAAAGCATCCAAAAGATCAAAGCAAAAGAAAAAGGAACAAGAAGAATATAGCAGCAACAACGACATCTCAAAAGATGATGAAGAAGTGGCCAACTTCGTCATAACACTGAAGAAGGGAACCAACGATAGGTATAGAGGTAATCTTCATTTATTTTGTTTTAATTGTGATGGTATTGGTCATTTTGCTAACAAATGTTCTCATAAGAAAAAGAGAAATGATGAAGGTTACTCAAAAGACAGACACACATATAAAGGTAAAAGAACTACAAAGAAAGTTTTCAAGAAAAGCTTTTTCACCAAAGAAGACATCTCATCATCAGATGAAGATGAAGTCAGTGACAGTGAAACAGGGAGAGTTATATTCATGAAAGTAGAAGACTCTGATAAAGAAGACTCTGAAGAAGAATATGAAGAAGCATATGAAGAAGAAATTGAAGAGGTGGAAATTGAAGAAACATATGAAGAAGAAATTGAAGAGACGGAAATTGAAGTGCCATAGAAGTTATCAGAAGAGAAAAGAAGAAAAACAAGAAACTACAAGCAGAACTAGATAAGAAAAAAGACACTCAAGAACTAGAACAACTGATAAAAAAATTCAAGTTTCAAATAGAAGAAGATAAAAGAATTGAAGAAGCACTCAAAGAACAACTAGAAGGAAAAGACATGATCATTGGAAACCTGGAAGAAGAGATTGTCACACTAAGAAAGGATATTCAAAAGAAAAATATGCAGAATAGCTCAAAAGTTCTGGATGACATTATCAACAGTCAAAAACCTCATCTTGACAAGTCCGGACTTGGATACAATTAGACAGAAAATGGATCAAGCTCCAAAACAAAATAGCAAGAAACAAATCCAAAAATCTATGCAGAAACAATCAAAGGGGATAAAAAGATATACAAGGAAGATTACAGGGTCACTCCTCCATCGAGAAGATTCAGATTACAGAATCAACAACAGATAGACATGCCTCAAGAAGAAGAAGGATTCATAAGAGAATCTCCTTTCAAAAGATCTTCAACTACCAAGTATCAAACTATATATTTTTGGTTTATGTTATGCATGTAATAATTTTGGACATAAAGCTGTAAATTGCAGAGCTAACAACAGGAACAATAACTACTTTGAGAGCCATACACAAAGGGGTTATTCAAGAAGACCTAGTGAAACACAGAGACAAAGTTACAACAGGTTTGAATCTTTGAGAACTGAAGTGGAATGTTACAAATGTAACAATTTTGGACACATGGCCAAAAATCGCAGAATGACAGTCCCTCCTAAAGAACCTCAACAGAGTCACAAACAAGAACCTCAGAAAATGACATGGATAAGAAAGCAAGATTAGTATAGAAATGAAGAATGCAGAGTCGCTCTACAAGCTAAACAGAAGAAACGTGGTTGGTATGTTGACAATGGATGTTCAAAACACATGACAGGTGATAGAGACAAGTTTCTTACATTACGAAAGGAAAGAGATGGATCAGTCTCCTTCGTAAATGATGATTCAACCAAAATCATTGGAAAAGGCATAGTTCGAATTGGGAATGATCCAATAAGGATCCAGAGAAGGTTAAGACAACTCAGAACACACAGAAGCAAATCATAACGCTCAGAATGGCTTCAGTAGACGGCAAAAGGGAAAAAATTCAAAGTTCCTAAAACTCAGCGAAAATGACATAATCATGAAGAGCCTGTCGCAATCTTTCTAACAACGCAAACGGCTCGTCAAACTGAGTTACAGATCAAAAGTTATAAGCGCTCAAAGTTTAGTCAAACTTGGTCAAAAAGGAAAAGTCAAAGTGACACGTGGCACCACTGCAAGGGTGACACGTGGCACAACTGAGTTGGCAAGATGACGTGGCATGGAAAACACATGGGCATGTTCGGTGATGAAACATGTAAACTTCATTGGCAAATCATATTGCGACAAGTGGCAGTTTTGATGGACCTGTTATATGGTGCCATGTGGCCCAGTCATGGGCTACCACGTGGCACCCCTCCAATGGAGGGAATGTGCAAAAGATTATTCAACTCCCGAAGAGTCGAACTCATGACCTCCAAACAGCCCAAAGGCCGCACACAAACCACTACACCATAGCATGTTTCTTGTGTGAAATATTGTTTAAATAATATTTAAGTTTAAAATTAAACTAAGGCGCCAAAAGGGAGGCGTTGGGCCTGGGCCTTTGGCACCAGCCTCTGTTCACATGCTATTGAACCATGCGACTACACACCAATAAATTCCACCCAACTACCTTCAAGATTCGCGCTCCTTAACTATGCCACGAGTTTATATGTGCCACGGGCTAAGAGTTTGGATAAGTGGGTTTTTAATAAACCACATGCTCTATGCCCTATTTTAATGGGGTTGTTGTTTATTAAATGCCTTTTTGTTATATGGTTGTTATAAACCATATGCCATATTTAACCTATGGCTAAAACAAACCTCATGCCAATGGATCGAATGGCCAAGGGTGCCAAACAACCCAACCAAGTGGGTTATTTTAAGAAATTTGTAATTAATTATTTTGTTATGTAAAGATGCTCCTTTTGGGTTATAAAAAGGGGGTTCATCTCTCATGTATGAGAGTTATCATTACAAGTTGGAGAAGAACACTTGGTGATGAATTATTTTGTATATAGTTTTATGCTAATTTGTATTAGGAGGAGAATCAAGGGTGCATGTACGGAAGAGGCACAAATTTCGAGATCGAGGCACAAAATCCAAGGTGAGATTTTTCTTGGGTCAAGAAGTGTCAGACTCAGATTGAGGCATATAGACAGTCATTTTTAGGTAAAACGACGCCACAGACGCAACGATGGTGTTAGTTTTCTGATCTGAGCAAATGTTTTGTGTCTTAACTTCAGAATGAGGTATACTTATGTATTTTGCCCAAATCTTTTGTGGAGTTAATAAAAAGACCTACCCATTTGAGAGCAGGACCTGGAGACGTAGTCCACCAGGGATGAACTCTGTTATCAAGTTCTTTGTGTTCATATTGCATGATTGTTTCTCTTTCATTTTGAGCTTTTCCTTCTTTATGGTGTACTTTTGTTTATGCTCATTTTATGCAATTCTTTAATAAGTCACTTGACGAAAAGATCCCAGATCATGTTGGTATCAGA
Organism: Picea engelmannii; assembly: GCA_009831015.1. NCBI lineage: Eukaryota > Viridiplantae > Streptophyta > Pinopsida > Pinales > Pinaceae > Picea > Picea engelmannii. The sequence goes on from ML791405.1 coordinate 112,218, forward strand.
GCAGTCGTCTTTGACTTGAATTGTTGAGTATGAATGCTTACTAGGGCCAAGCATAAGCAGGGTGAAGGAACTCTCAAGATGTTCAATCCCAAAGTTGGTCGTACATCCCGAAGGAAGAAGATGGCAGAAGAAGACAAGCATGATGAATAGGAGAAAAACTTTCACATGGTCTTTTATCGCATGTTAGAAATGGTCGAACGAATGTATGGAGATTATGAGGAGAGGATGAAGAAGAAGGAGAGGAAAAAGGAAGCACATGCAAATTATGATGCTTCGATAAACCAAAAGGTTGGAGGAGATCCTCCTGAGCCTCCATCTTCGCCTTCAAGTTCTAGTTCTTCCTCTGAGAATTCTCATCACTCTCAACATTCTAACCATAAAGCCTCTTTTAAGAAACCGTTATTAAAGCTTCATGTAAAGTTTGATTTACCTATGTTTAATGGAGATGCTAATCCTGAAAAGTTAGACAATTGGATCCGACAGGTTGAAGTATATTGTCGTGTTTAGCATATTGACGAAGAGGAAGTTAAAGTGCAACTGACTTCTCTTCGGTTGGAAGACACCGCCCTCATATGGTGGGAGAGCAAGCTACAAGACAAAAGTAAGTGTGGTAAGCTTCTTTCCTCATGGTCGGATTTTAAAACAGAGATAAGAAAGCAGTTCTATCCATTAGGGTATTTACATAAAGCAATGATGGAATGGAAAATGTTGAGACAGAGTAAAGGTTAGAACGTACAAAGTTTCAGAGAGGAATTTAGGAAGAAAGCTTTAGCATTGAATATTCCTTTGGATTCTTATGAAACTTTAATGAAGTATATTGGTGCACTTCATAGTTATATTCGTCATACTTTTCTCTTGTTTAACCCCACTAGTCTTGATGAAGTTTGTGTGCAATCCACTCACCTTGACAACAGGGGGAAACATGTTCAAGAAGATCCCACGAAGAAACCTTCCAATTTCCCACAAAAGACTTTCAAGAAGTTCACAAGGAAGGGAAAGAAGACCGTTATAGTAATGAGAGAAGGAGAAAAATCATCTTGCACTCATTGCAAGAGGAGCGGTCACGATGAAGAACACTGTTGGAAACTACATTCGGAAAAGAAACCGAAATAGTTCAGTAGAAAGGGGAAGATAAAGATTGTTGCTACAGTACAACAAGATCTTGGTTCCGAATCAGGAGATGAAGGAAAGATCACAGTAGCTGGAGTACAAGGTAAAGATTCTCTTCATGCTAGTTCAAGTTCCACCGATGAATCTCATATTGATGAACGAAAGAGGAATGAGTTATTTCATATACGAGTTGTATCTAAGCATACTAAGATAAACACATTATTTGATCCGTGTTCCCAAGTAAACTTAATATCTGAAGCACTTGTCAAAAAGATGGGTTTTATAACGAAACCACATCCAAAGCCTTACCCTCTTGGTTGGGTATGTGACAAAGAAAAACTTAATGTCACCAAACAATGTAGGGTTAGATTTGCTATTGCTTCAAAGTTGATTGATGAAGTAGATTTGGATGTTGTATCGCTTGATATATGTGGCATAGTGTTGGGAAGTTCTTATCTTTATGATAGACAAGCAGTCTTCTTTCGTCATGAGAAAAAATACCACCTTACTAAAGGGGGAGTGGAATATATTGTTAGAGATCACAACATGAGGGTGAATACGACGCTTGTTAGTGCAGGACAAATGAAAAGACTCATAACCACTAATAAGAGATATGTACTCATGGTCGTCAAAGAGAAAGATGTCGGGACATCCGATGCTTTTCAAGGGTGTGATCCATCTCATAAAAAGGAATTAACTGATATTGTTTCTAAGTATGATGATATTTTTCAGGAACCAGATGGATTACCTCCTATGAGGGAAATCCAACATGAGATACATCTGCAGCAGGATTATCCTTTGCCTAATGTGGGAATGTATAGGATGTCAGTTGTGGAGATGACAAAGATCAAGAAGCAGGTACAAGGCTTATTGGATCAAGGGGTCATCAGACCCAGTTCATCTCCTTGTGGTTCTCCGATCATGATGGTGCCAAAGAAAGATGGCACATGGCGAATGTGTGTCAATAACCGAGGCTTAAATAAAATCATGGTGAAAAATCGATACCCTCTTCCTCGCATAGATGATTTACTTGATCAGTTAAAGAATGTTGTTTATTTCACTAAGTTGGATTTGCGCAATGGATATCATCAAATCAGGGTTGCAGAACATGATGCATGGAAGACTGTCTTTAAAACCAAACAAGGATTGTTTGAGTGGTTAGTTATGCCGTTTGGGCTTTGTAATGCTCTGGCAACTTTCATGCGTGTGATGAATGATGTATTTAGGCCTTTCTTGGATGACTTTGTGATTGTATATTTAGATGACATTCTTGTTTTCAGTGGGACTTGGGATGAACATGTCAGGCATGTAAAACAAGTATTGGATACTTTGCAGAAGGAAAAGTTGTATGTGAAAATGTCTAAATGTGAATTTTGCAAGACTGCACTTGTATATTTAGGTCACATCACGGGAGGAGGACAATTCAAGATTGATCCTTCCAAAATTGAAGTGATTGTGAAATGGCCTAAGCCAAAGAGTGTAACGAGATTCAAATCTTCTTGGGTGCAATCCAGTATTGGAGAAGATTCATTCCCAACTTCTCTTTTATCACAACCCCTTTGCATGCCTTAACCAGTGTGGAGAACACTTTTCAGTGGGAAGGAAAGCAACAAAAAGCTTTCAACAATTTGAAGGAGAAGATCAATATCGCACTAGTATTAGCATTGCCGAATCTTCAACAGTCGTTCGAGATCGAGACAGATGCCAGCGGATACGCCATGGGTGCAGTATTGATGCAATATCGTAAACCTATCTGTTACCACTCTGAGACTTTTAACCAAGTTGTTGTTAACTATCCTACATATGATAAAGAGTTGTATGCATTAGTTCAAAGCGTGAAGAAATGGAAGCATTACTTGTTAGGGAAGAAAACCATCATACATACAGATCACCAGCCCTTACAGTATCTTCGGGCAGAGACCAAATTGCAACAATCTCGGCACTACAGATGGATGGGTTTTCTACAACAATTTCATTTGGTAATCAAGTACAAGAAGGGTACAAGTAACAAGGTAGCCGATATGCTTTCTAGACCTCTTATTGTTGCTTCTATTATTTTGAAGAATACTTCTTTATCTCATGATAGCTATGTAGAACAATATGCCATCGATGAAGATTTTAAAGAAGTATATGAGAAGCTAACTCATGGTGCACAGGTATAGAACTATTGCCTGTAGGGAAAGTTACTCTATCATCTTGGGAAGCTATGTATTCCTACAAGTGAACGAGTCCATGTAATACGAGAAGCTCATACTTCTCTTGTATCGGGGCATTTTGGGGTAGGAAAAACTATGGCTCATTTGCAGAGGTTTTGTTATTGGCCTCAAATGAAAACAATTGTAAGTAAATATGAAAGGGGTGTGTGATGTGTTCTACTTTTAAGCCCACTAATAGAAAATTGGGGCTATACTCACCACTTCCTGTTCCATCCCATCCATGGGAAAAAATTTCCATGGATTTTGTAGGGGGTTTACCAATGACCAGAGGGGGTCATGATTATTTGTATGTCGTAGTGGATAGGTTTAGCAAGATGTGCATCTTGATGCCATGTAAAAATCAAATCACTACTGAGCAGACTGCTAATCTCTTTTTTCAGCATGTTTGGGATCGCTTTGGATTACCCACGTCCATTGTCTCGGATTGAGATACTCGATTCCTTGGGGATTTTTGGACTAGCTTGTGGAGAATGATGGACACCGAATTGAAGAGAAGCACTGCTTTTCATCCACAGACCGACGAACATATAGAGGTGGTAAACAGAATAGTGGTACTTTTTCTTCGAGGCTACTGCAACAAGCATCCTAAGTTATGGGATGAACAGATACCTTATGTACAACATGCTTATAATCGAGCTTTACATTCATCGACTCAGAGTTTACCTTTTGAGACATGTTATGGGTACCTACCAAAGGTTCCTTTGGACTTGATGTATGGGAGAGATGCTGATGTGAATGAAGAACGCACAGAGGACAGAGCCCGCAAGTTCATCCAAAGGATTCAACAGATACACCAGGTAGTCAGGGAACAGTTGGAGAAGAGTCAAGCACAATATAAAGCTCGGCATGACAAGCACAAAGTTGATCATCATTTCCAAGTTGGAGACCGGGTATGGCTTCATATAAGCAAGGGACGATTGAAGGGTGAAGGCAAGAAACTCAAGCCCATCTAATATGGACCCTTTACTATTTTAGAGAAAAGTGGAACTAATGCTTTCCGTTTAGATCTTCCACCTTATATGCAGATTTATTCAGTTGTGAACGTAGAGAACTTGAAACTTTTTGAACCTCCCATGATCATGGATCAGGATGAGGAAGTTTCGATACCATCAGTTGATGAGTTTGCACCTGAGTACTTGGATGAGTTACAAGAGGATATCATCTTGGACAGAAGGACGAGGACTTCATGCAGAGGTAATGTTGATTATCTTCGAGTAGGCTTAAAGGGCACAAATCCAAGCAAGGTAAAGTGGATTGAGAAAGATAAGGTGAGGGAACTCTTCCCTCACTTACCAATTGATTGATGAAAGATTTTGGTGGTCCAAAAAGCTCTCAGTGGGAAGGTGTGATCCAATAAGGATCTAGAGAAGGTTAAGACAACTCAGAACACACAGAAGCAAATCAGAACACTCATAATGGCTTCAACAGACAGTAAAAAGGAAAAAAATCAAAGTTCCTAAAACTCAGTGAAAATGGCATAATCATGAAGAGCGCGTCGCAAGATTTCTAACGGCGCAAACGACTCATTAAACGGAGTTCCGGATCAAAAGTTATAAGCGGTCAAAGTTCAATCAAACTTGGTCAAACAAGGAAAAGTCAAAGTGACACGTGGCACCACTGCAAGGGTGACAAGCGGCACCGCTGAGTTGGCAAGATGACGTGGCATGGAAAACACATGAACATGTTCGGTGATGACACATGTCAACTTCATTGAGAAATCATATTGTGACAAGTGGCAGTTTTGGTGGACTAGTTATATGGTGCCACGTGGCACCCCTCCAATGGGGGGAATGTGCAAAAGATTATTCGACTCCCCAAGAGTCTAACTCATGACCTCCAAACAGCCCAAAGGCTGCACACACACGTGGTAACCACTACACCATAGCATGTTTCTTGTGTGAAATATTGTTTAAATAATATTTAAGTTTAAAATTGAACTAAGGCGCAAAAAGAGAGGGCCTAGGCCTTTGGCCCAGCCCCTGTTCACATGTTATTGAACCATGCGACCACACACCAATAAATTCTGCCCAACTATCTTCAAGATTCTCCCTCCATAACTATGCCACGAGTTTATATGTGCCATGGGCTAAGAGTTTGGATAAGTGGGTTTTTAACAAACCACATGCTCTATGCCCTATTTTAATGGGGTTGTTAAATTCCGCCCAACTATCTTCAAGATTCGCCCTCCATAACTATGCCACGAGTTTATATGTGCCATGGGCTAAGAGTTTGGATAAGTGGGTTTTTAACAAACCACATGCTCTACGCCCTATTTTAATGGGGTTGTTGTTTATTATATGCCTTTTTGTTATATCGTTGTTGTTTATTATATGTCTTTTTGTTATATGGTTGTTATAAACCATATGCCATATTTAACCTATGGCTAAAACAAACCTCATGCCAATGGATCGAATGGCCAAGGATGCCCAACAACCCAACCAAGTGGGTTATTTTAAGAAATTTGTAATTAATTATTTTGTTATGTAAAGATGCTCCTTTTGGGTTATAAAAAGGGGGTTCATCTCTCATGTAAGGGAGTTCTCATTACAAGTTGGAGAAGAACACTTGGTGATGAATTCTTTTGTATAGAGTTTTATGCTCATTTGTATTAGGAGGAGAATCAAGGGCGCACGTACGGAAGAGGCACAAATTTCGAGATCGAGGCACACAATTCAAGGTGCGATTTTTCTTGGGTCAAGAAGTGTCAGACTCAGATTGAGGCATATAGACAGTCATTTTTAGGTAAAATGACGCCACAAACGCAACGATGGTGTTAGTTTTCTGATCTGAGCAAATCTTCTGTGGCTTAGCTCCAGAATGAGGTATACTTATGTATTTTGCCCAATTCTTTTGTGGAGTTAATAAAAAGACCTACCCATTTGAGAGTAGGATCCAGAGACGAACTCCGTTATCAAGTTCTTTGTGTTCATATTGCATGATTGTGTCTCTTTCATTTTGAGATTTTCCTTCTTTATGGTGTACTTTTGTTTATGCTAATTTTATGTAATTCTTTAATAAGTCATTTGACGAAAAGATCCCGTATCAGGGAACAAGAATGAAAAGGCAGAAAATATTCTACTAGTAGAAGATATGAAATAAAAACTTTTAAGTGTGAGTCAAATGTGTGACCAAGGTCATAAAGTTAATTTTGATTCACAAAAGTGTGAGATAAGAAAATAAGGTTCAGGGAAATTGGTCGCTACAACTGCAATAACTTCAAGCAACATATATGTGTTAAGATAAATTGGAAATGAAAAGTGTTGTCTAGGAAAATAAGATGAAAGTTGGCTATGGCACAGAATAATGGGTCACATGCATTTTGATAACCTTGTCAAATTCAGAAAAAGAGAAGCAGTCAGAGAAATGTCCCAAATCACGAAACCAACCAACACTTTATGCAAGCATTGCCAACAAGGAAAACAAACAAAGACCAGGTTCAAATCAAAGGAATATTCAACAACAAAACCACTGGAAATTGTACATACTGATCTAGTTGGACCAACTACGACAAAAGACTTAAAAGGTGAGAGATACTTTATGTTATTAGTTGATGATTATACAAGAATGACTGCAGTTTTCTTTCTCAAGAACAAGTCAAAATCTTTTGAAAACTTCAAGATCTACAAGGAAATGGTTGAAAATGAGATGGATTCAAGAATCAAATGCTTAAGATCGGATAATGGAGGAGAATTCACCTCAAAGGAATTTATGGACTACTGCAGCAATCATGGAATAAAAAGGAAATTCTCCGTCGCTAAGACACCTCAACAGAATGGAGTTGTTGAAAGAAAGAACAAGAAAGTACAAGAAATGGCTCGAACAATGATAATGGATTCGAAGTTGACAGATATTTTTTGGACACAGGAAATGCATACAACAGTTCACATTCAAAACAAAGTAATGCTCAGAAACAACACTAATAAAACTCCCTATGAGCTATGGAAAGGAAGACCAGCAAATGTGAAGCACTTCAGAGTTTTTGGAAGCAAATGCTACATCAAAAGAGAAGATGACAGAATGGGAAAGTTTGACTCTCGTGTGGACAAAGAAATACTTGTTGGTTAGTCAAGTACAAGGAAAGCATACAAGTGTTACAATCTAAGATTAAACAAATTTGTGGAAAACATCAATGTAACAATTGATGAAACAGGCAGACCATAATCAAAGGAAGAAGAAAACAAATCAATGGAACAACTTTTCGAAGAAGAAGATGAAAAATAAGTAGAAGAGGAAGATGAAGATGAAAAGAATCCGACAGAAGCAAAAGAGCAAGTTCAATAAGTATTTCCAAAGACACCTAGCAAACGAGTACAGAAGAATCATCCTTCAGATCAGATTATTGGAAACAAAGATCCAAGAGTTGAGACTAGAAGAAAAATCCGTTCACCAGAACAAACACACCTAGTACTCTTATTTACAATTGAACCAAACTTTTTTGAAGAAGCCAACAAGGATGGATCTTGGAATAAGGCCATGGATGAAGAATTGGATCAAATAGAGAAAAATGACACTTGGGAATTGGTTCCAAGACCAAAGAATAAGAATGTGATCGACAGAAAATGGGTTTTTAGGAATAAATTGAAGGAAGATGGACAGGTTACAAGGAACAAAGCTAGATTGGTATGTAAAGGATATGCACAGATTGAAGGAATCGACTTTGAAAAGACATTTTCCCTAGTTGCCAGAATAGAAGAAATCCGTTTTCTTTTAGCTTATGCATGCTCCAAAAATGTTAAAGTATATCAGATGGACGTAAAATCAATTTTTCTGAATGGGGAACTTGAAGAAGAAGTCTACATTGAACAACTAGAAGGATTTCAGTTGTCAGAGAGCACAGACTATGCGTGTAAATTAAATAAGTCCTTGTATGGTCTAAAACAGGCTCCTAGAGCATGGTACTCCAGACTAGATAAGTATCTGCAACATGCATGGTTTAAAAAAGAAAGTACAAACAACAACCTCTACATCAAGGTAAGTCAAGGTAATATTTTATTAATTGAAGTTTATGTTGATGATATTATTTTTGGTAGTGATGATGACAGGTTAAGCCATAAATTTGCAAAAGACATGCATAATGAATTTGAAATGTCATTACTTGGAGAACTATCCTTCTTTCTAGGACTTCAGATACGTCAAAGCAACCAAGGAATTTTTATTTCTCAAACCAAGCATATTAGAGAAATGCTAAAGAGGCTCGGAATGGAAGATTGCAAACTAGTTATCACTCCCATGCAAACCAGTTGTAAGTTGAGAAAATATGTTGATTCGAAGTCTACAGATCAGAGGGAATACATGTCAATGATTGACAACCTACTATATGTGACAGCATCCAGACCAGATGTAATGCAGGCAGTTGGACAAGTGGCACGATTTCAAGTACCACCAAAGGAATCACATGTATTAGCAGTAGAGAGGATCTTCAGATATCTCAAATGAACATAAGAGTTTGGATTATGGTATCCAAAAGGAAAAGATCTATTACTTATTGTCTACACAGATGTAGATTGGGCAGGTTGTATTGATGACCGACAAAGCACCAATGGAGCTATGTTCTACTTAGGCAAGTGTTTGGTATCATGGCTAAGCAAGAAACAATCATCAGTATCTCTATCTACAACCGAGACATAGTATATTGCAGCAACATGTTGTACACAAGTTCTTTGGATGAAACAAACTTTGACAGATATACAAGTTGAGTATGATGAGCCCATTCCAATTTATTGTGATAATACAAGTGCCATCAGTATCTCAAAAAACCTGGTGATGCACTCCAAGATGAATCACATTCCAGTCAAGTAACACTTTCTACAAGAATAGGTTGCAGAAAAGAACATAAGAGTTGAGTATGTGGGAACAAAATAACAAGTGGCAGACATCTTTACAAAATCACTTCCACGGGAATCCTTTGAATATCTTCGCCAAAGACTTGGAGTTATTTCTACTCCAAAATGAATGTTTTTTGAATTCTTATCGTATATGTCTTAGATGTACACGAGGAAGCACCATAAGAGGACAATTCAGTTAGGGGGAGAAACTCCGGATGGAAAGATACCTTTGCCATTGCTGACAAAGGGGGAGAGATCTATCGGATGCAGAGGACAGAGGCAGATTTATCATATGCAGAGGACAGAGGCATGGTTCCAGGTGGAGCATGAGTGATATGATTTCAGTATTACATCAGAGTGTTTCCATCAATGCCAAAGGGGGAGATTGTTGATTAAAGTTGGTTGTCGTTGATGTCAACCCTTGAAGAAAGCCCCGTAGCACAAAGGTTTGGGTAATGGACCTAAGATTGTTTGATGTAAATATGAATCATTATTGTTTTTTCATGGTTGATAAGAAGTAAATATGGATGAACTCCAAAGTGGTCCCCTTATGGTGAAAGCCCTCACGGGAAGACGCTTTGCGGAGTAAGAGAACCCATGATTAATTGTGGAATAAGGAGATGAAGGACAATGAATTTGTCAGGGAAACTATCCTAGATGGATATTTCTTTTCATGCCATTTCCGGTGGTATGTAGAACATCACATAACTCCTCACGGTTAGAGAGTTATGACCATGTGAAGTTGGAGAACCCAGGTTTGGGTAATGGACCCAAGTTTGTTTGATGGATAATGATATGATTTTTGATATATTTGAAAGTAATACTATTCTATATGGATAGTACATGTCATTCCATTTCTGTTGGTATGTGTAATGTCACATAACTCCTCACGGTTTGAGAGTTATGGCCTTACGAAGTTGGAGGACCCTCATATGTCATCTAGAAGCCCCAAAAGGTCAAAGTAGTCAAAGTGGTTTAAGAGA